>JAMPIV010005537.1:0-12500 GCA_024509875.1 Oreohelix idahoensis
ATATCCATGGTGATATCACGAGAAGAAAGAAGACATCAGATTAAGCTGGGAGAACAGGTCCTGGAGCAGGTCGACCACTTTAAATACCTCGGAGCTATTATAGACCGAAAGGGAGGCATCAAAGAAGAGTTGGCCACTCGAAAAGCAGCAGCTGGGAGACTTTTTCAGGCCATAAATCGAGGATTCCTCAGCAAGAGAGAGGTTGGTAAGAAAACGAAGATGGCTGTATACCGCTCCACCTATGTCCCAATCTTGACATATGGATGCGAGTCATGGGCAATGACTACAACCCACAAAAGCCAGATCCAAACCTCAGAAATGAGGTATCTGAGGAAGGTGGTTGAAGTAACAAGAAGAGACATGGTCCGCAACAAGACGATACGTCAAGGCCTTAAATCCCACCCCCTGCAGACCCAAGTAGAACAGCCCAACTAAGATGGTTTTGGCCATGTCTGCAGAATGGGAGAAGATCGGCTACCACGACAAACATGGGAAACAAAGAGCCAAGGATCCAGACCCCCATGACGACCCAGAGTCTGCTGGGAGGACAACATTAGACAATCTTTGAAGGACCGAGGACTAGAATGGAACCAGGCCGGGAGGAAGACAGCCGATAGGATGGTCTGGCGCTCTCTCTTCCAAACCTCTACACCTCACGGTAGAAGGGGAACGACTAAGTAAGTAAGTAAGTCAAATATTTCTTTAAATTTTTTTCCACTTGTCAAATAATTCTTCAAATTTTTTCCCGCTTGTCAAATATTTCTTTAAATTTTCTTCCACATGTCAAATATTTCTTCAAGTTTTTGTTCTACTTGTCACATTATTCTTACAGTTGTCAAATATTTATGCATATGTTTCTTACAGTTGGCAAATATTTATGCAAATGTTTCTTGCATGTGTCAAATGTTTCTTCAAATTTGTTCCCTCTTGTCAAATATTTCTTATATTTCACATATTTTCCACTGCCATATAGAAAGGTACTGGTGATGCAGGCGTTAAATACCGCAGCTTTGGTCTTCGTTGTGAGTTTGGAGTTTCCCCAAACACGGGATGTGAGGCGGGTAAAGGTAGCTGGAGCTTTTTTAACGAGGCTAAACATTTGCATAAATATTTGACAACTGTAAGAAATATTTGACAAGCGGGAAAAAAGAAAAAAAAAATATTGGTAAGAAAAATTTTGCTAAGTGGAAAAAAAAAATTTATAATTTGCCTGCAAGCAATATTTGCCAATTTGCAACTGTAAGAAAAAAGTTGACAACTGTAAGAATATTTGGACAACTGAAGAAATATTGACAACGGTGGAAAAATAATTTGAAGAAATATTTGACAAAGCGGTGGAAAAATTTGAAGAAATACTTGACAACTGTAAAAAATATTTGACAACTGTAAGAAACATTTGCATAAATATTTGACAACTGTAAGAAATATTTGACAAGCGGGAAAGAATTTGAAGAAATTTTTGCCAAGTGGAAAAAAAATATTTGCCTAAATATTTGCCAAGTGGAAAAAATTTGAAGAGATATTTGACAACTGTAAGAAATTTTTGCCAAGCGGGAAAATTTGAAGAAATATTTGTCAACTGGGAAAAAAATATTTGCATAAATATTTAACAGGTGGAAAAAATATTTGCATAAATATTTGCCAGGTGGAAAAAATTTGAAGAAATATTTGACAACTGTAAGAAATTTTTGCCAAGCGGGAAAAATTTGAAGAAATATTTGTCAACTGTAAGAAATATTTGGCAAGTGAAAAATAAATTGCATAAATATTTGCCAACTGGCAAAACGCTTGAAGAAATATTTGCCAACTGGGAGAAATTTTTGACATCTGCGAGAAATATTTGCATTGTCAAGTACTGTCAACAGGAAAAAATATATTTAATGAGAAATTATTTAATGAAAAGTTTGGAAAACTCCAAGAAATATTTAAAGAAGTATTTGACCTCTGATCTATTTACCTACAGATTGGAACCTTTGCGCAGGACTGGGAAAAATTTTGGGACTCTTCTTGGTGATTGGAAGAAAAATTTTCACTAAGGTTTGAAAATTGTAGGACAAAACAAAGTAGATAACCGTTTGATAACTGGAACAAATACTTAGTTATATTTATTTAATGTACTAAATTTCCGTGGTCGCCGCGTGTTTGACATGATTGGGAGACAATATAAAACCTATCACCAGATGCCGCACGTGTAAAAAGAGTGAAACCTTAAGTCACGGGGGTTCGAACACGCGAACGAAAGAATGTTTCTTATATAAATTTCTACTATTGATCTCTTGTGTTTTGAGCTTGTCTGCAATGAAGGGAACAGAAATAAGTAGCAGGATTAGTCTTACAAAGGTAAATCCCGTTGCAGATAGGATTTTTCGTCTACCAATACGCAAAACTCTGCATGTTAGGTTTTTATTACGCTTTTCTAGATAGCTATTTTTAGCACCGACGTCACCTGTTACGACACGTTCTTACGATGTCGTCTGCTACAGTTGTTAGCACTTTTTTAAGTTACGCATTTGATGCTTAATAGGTTTTGAAATGCTATTAATATATATTATGTTTCGCGCTTCACGGTAATTGAACGCGAATCGGTAGAGTTGCTTAGATTTATGATGACGTGTTGCGTTGGTATGCTAACACGTGATGTCAATATAATTGTACCCTTAGTATTCTGTATTTTGTCCTAGTCGGACGTGACTTTGCAACGCTCCAGTTGATGATAGTAAATGTATAGAGGTTTACTCTATTATATGGCACCAGGGTCTGCCGATTTGATATGGATACAATAACGTCTCATTTTGATGGATGAATCATTCTTCAGTTCAAGAATAAGTTGCAGGGAATATTATTATTAATAAGTATTCAAATTATAAATATCAACCAACTTTGGTTGTTCATTACCGGATTGCCGACATACGGAATCGCGAGTAAATAGCCAAACGTTGTGACGATTAATGAAGTAAATACAGGAGACGTTCGTATATAGTGCACGAACTTTATGTATGCTTGATTACTATGATGTCTTATGGATTGAATATCGTCAATTAAATGTATTTTTTGGACTCGTACCACCTTGGACTTATCAACTCACTATTGTTGAAGTTTTGGTCAGTTTACACCCAGCATTCGCCACCTTCATATAAGCATGATAGCTCAAGATAGAACAAGTCAAATTGATAAAGAGAAAACAAATCAAGACGTGGCCAGAACTAATGAACACTCTTTATTAATAAAAGAACTGTTTAAAATGTCAAGCGGTAAAGACAGACCTCCAAGCCACAAGCATGCGCAACAAAACACTGGTCTAGCAGAACCGGCCTAACATCACCCTCTATGATAACGGAATTTTATAAACGATCTTTTGTTTCGTCGCGACGTCTTGCACAGCCCATCGATCGAGTTTATTGCTAGCGGTAAAAACCCGTGTTTGAACTTTATTAAAAATGGATGAAAATGGCCTTGACATTGTTCCGGTTGCAGCCTGTACAGCGACACTAAGAACTGGCTAGATGACGCCATAATCTAGTCTGCATATGGGATATATCTCTACGGAGCTTCGTTGTGTTCAATAAAACTGGCTATTTGGCATTGTCCAGCCTGGTCTTTGACAGTGTTTTTTATGTTGGACAATGCGGCTGTGTGCGGGGTCACTTACATATCACTAGATGGACATTGGGTTGAGTAGACTTATTACTCATGCTGTAATATAAACAATAAAAAAAACTACCCGGTGGACCAGAACCCGTATCATTATGTAATTACATTCCCACAACAAACGGAAATTCCCTGTCATATTTTTACATCACAAGACATGTCCACAACGATAATTACAAAACGTCACCTTTTACCACCCTACATTCTCAATACCTACACGCCAACACAACACAAAAACCAACATCAACACCATCACACCACGATCATTGTCATCTTCCTCTATAAAATGTATCACTTTTTAAATATTTTCCTCTTTATTCTATAGCGGGCAGGAAAAAGGGAATTCACTTAGTGCTTGTTTATAAAAATTCCTTCTTCTCAAGTCAAGCAGCAACATAGTTGCATGAAGGTTTTGGAACAAACCGGTTGTTATATTCATGTAAAAGGGTAAAAGCACAACTCCTTCCAATAAAAAATATTAAAGCTATGTCTAAATCAGCTTGTTGTTTGTAACAAGACTACAACAAATCGACATAGATAACATGAACAACGTTCTGATGAGATCACTTTTGGTCAGTGTACCTATTCCTAAACTTTTATGAAATACACAAAAATCTCCTGTTATTGCTTAAGAATACACTACCTCCACAATAATTGGTCAATCTACACAAGTCTGCGGTATGGCCTCTTTAACAGCGACAGTGAAAAATCAACATATAATCGCTCCTGTAAAGATTTTTTGCCGTGTGAAGTTATGCACGCATGCGCATCCACCCTCGGTGTATATTCAGCGTCGAGATGGCCCTAAATATTATAGAAATAATGGCTTAACAAAACTAGTTAAAACACTACAGATAACCAATAGTGATTTTACACTGTGAAAAGGACTATCAAACCAAGAAAGCTAACACCAATTAGTTGTAATTCTCATCAATACCTACACCACCAGACAAACACACTTTTTTTGGAGGTTCTCACTACACAACAAACGCAGGGCGGGAAAATGTACTAATGGCCTCAATAAACGTCACAATAAGCTAGTCTTTTAGCTGTACTCACCCAAGAACGGAAATTCCCTGTCCTATTTTTACATCACAAGACATGTACACACCGCTGTTACGCATAAGAATTTTGCTATGGTATCTGTGTACTCAATTTTTCATATGCAAGGTATATAACTCTTGGAATTGAAGTTACTTTTTACTTTAAGTGGTTATCTGTTCTTATGCCCTTCGATTGTGGTTTGACCGATCTTGGATCGTTATCCATTTATGGAGCGCTCCGGCCCACTTTTCTTGTAAACGTTTAGCAACCTGCGTCGATAGTTATTTCCTATCTTTATAAGGCTCGATTTTAAGTGTCGTTCTTAGTATATGCCCATAGCTTCGGGGTTTGTGAATTGTATTCAAATCGAACGTTTCTGCGCATGTCTGTTTTTTGGTTGTGGGTTTTGTACAAGCTTCCGCCCGGGGGTGTCGCAGATTTTGTCGAGAGAGCTAGACGCGTTTCAGCGTCTGTGCTCATATTGTCGGGGAATATGGAAGTCCTCTTATACTGATAGTTTATTTCAAGCGATTTTCCCTTCGTGATTCAAAGCGCCTGGAGGCGAGTGAGTTGTGTATTTATTCCTGAAGAGAAGGTAATTGCTCTACTTGATTATCATTGTCGCTAACTTTTATGATTGACATTTTGTGCCTAGTTGCCAACTTTCCCTGGGCGGGAAAGAGTCTACGTTATGAGAAGTTTTCAACTCACGAATCACCATGTTGTTATGCATCGGGTTGATGCATGTCCTAAAGGCTATCTGCTTGTTGGACTTTGCTGCTCTGGCGGTTCCACGTCAGTTTAGGTTTGATACCGTTGTTATTAAAGGAAATTAGAGGACATTACTTGATACTCCAGAAGTCGTGCCTGTCTTGCTGGAGGTCAGAGAAGGAGAAGGGATTTAATCTCCTACATTTATATATATATATCGGCTGTTATAGAAAAGGATGATGGTTTCCACACCTGAATACATTTACAGCCATTATGATGCTTTGAAGCCCATGATTTGATTCACCATTATTATGCTGTCTGCTGTCAAATGTTGTGCTGACTATGTCGATATAATGATGACTGTTCTACAGTACCTGTGATGTACCTACATGTTAATGTCTACACATCTTGTCATTGTGGCGTCCCAATAAATGATGGAAACGTCACTAGCAGTTACAACGTTCATTGACTTTCTACGTCGTGAGTTTATGTGACGTCCTATGTGGACTCTACCTTTACTGCTACCTGTTTGACTTCACATCTACATCATATACATAAACCAGACCAAAGACACCATACTTCTCCGCCTTCATCATCTCTGGTGTCTAGTGGTGATACTCTACACTTCAAGTGCCAGAATTTCTACCTTCTACGTATCTTGGAGAGAATTATTCACCTTCTACATTTGGTGGCCATAAGCTGGTTTTCGTCTGGTAGCCAGCACATACGGGGTCCCTTACCCACTACATTCAACATTCATTCTTCAACTTTAAGAAATGATACTTCAGCGTAGCAGTACTTATGCCAGTGAAATGACAGTACCCGGCGTTGCGACATACGTTGCCAGTTGAATCGACTTGCTGCTATCTAGAAGGCCAAGTTCCGTATTGTTACCAGTTCTTGTACTGAGAAGGCCAAGTCCCGAATTGGATCGCATTCTGGTATTGAGAAGGCAAAGTACCGTATCTACATTACCGTTACATTGTTCAGAAGCTCAAGTACCATCGTCGTGGCAGTTTTGATGCAAGTTCAGATGTGCGATCAACGTTGGATCTTCTATCCTTAGGATGCTGATTACCATTTGATTTTTTCTGTACTGACGATTGGACTTCCATAAGTTAAGTGGCCTGTGTTGTTGTGAACTGTGCCCTTATACTTCTGCTGAGCCTTCTGTTTCTTCTCATTCTCATATATGTTATATGTTTATATGTTATTTATTTATTTATTTATATGTTTACATTTCAGTGGGTTTCGGTTGGGCGATGTCTCCTTTCAGATGATACCACGTAACAGAGGTTATCTATTGAGAGCGTGTCGTTAGGAACAGAGCAATTTCATTAATTGGAAATTGTTAGCAATATCCATTGCTATTTTCGTTTAGTTGTGACGACATGTGCAGTTTTGTTTTCGTTATTTTTCGCATTCTTTAGTTTTGTTTTGATTTGTTTGTACTTGTAGGTCTCCTCTTTTCTATTGTTTAGTTTTATACACCATTTATATTTATACACTGTGGTGTCATGTGTTTTGTTTAATTTTCTCGCAGATATCATCACATTTTTTGTGATATTTTCTTTATTTTTCGCTGTATATTTAGTTGATTCCTGCGAATGTTTTCGTATTGTTTCTGATCTTTGTTATTGTTTACATTGTTATTGTTTACATTGTTATTGTTTACATTGTGATTTTGTTTACACTGTGATTTTGTTTACATTGTTATTAGTTACACTTATGGTAATTAATTAATGGATTATACTGATGCACTATTATTAATACACTGATGATAAATAAAAGATGAATAGTGTCATGCACTATTGAATGGGAAGTGCACCTATGATAAAGAATTGACTGATGATATTTCTATAAAGGTTCATATACAAGTTCTTGGACATAGAATTGTTTCCCACAGAGATTGGGATAAAATAATGTGGTGTGATTATTCAAGTGCTTGATTTAAGACTTGTTACTATTAAGATTGAAATAAGATAGTTAATTATTTCAGGTTTTGTGACTCATAATATTAGACAATATGTCTACACTTGATTACTTTATTGAGCTAGGGAAATCCCTAGGCAAGACTGGTGATATGTTGGAAGAGTATGCTAACAGTCAATATGACAAAGCACAAAAATTTGAAATTGATAAACTGAAGGCTGAAGAGAAAAAACAAAAAGCTGAGGAGAAAAGATTGGAAAGAGAGGCTGAAGAAAAAAGATTGGAAAGAGAGGCTCAAGAAAAAAGATTACAAAGAGAAGCTGAGGCTGAACAAAAGAAAATAGACGCTGAGAATGCACGATTGCAGATGCAGGCAGATGAAAGGAAATTCATGTTGCAAATGGAAAAAGAAAAAAGAGAGACTGAGGAGAAAAGATTAGAAAGAGAAGCTGAACACAAAAGATTAGAATCAGAAGAAAGAAAGATGCTAATGCAGCTAAACAAAGAGGCCGAGGAGAGAAAAACAAAGATGGAACATGAGGAAAAACTTTTGGCATTTGAGTTAGAAAAATTGAAATTGACAAATATGAGTAATGTTAATCAGTCATCTGGTGGTAATGGTAAACCTTTTAGTTACAAGATCAAGCTACCAGCATTTAATCCATCCAGTGACGATATAACAGTTTGGCTAGATAGGTTTGAACGTTCTTGTCGAAATCATAATGTGGATAGATCACAATATGCTAATCAGTTATCAGAGATACTGAAAGGTGACACTCTGACTAGTTTAAGCTTTGTAGAAGAGGCTGACCAGAATAATTATGATGTTATCAGAGCAGCCTTGTTAAAAAAATATCAATTGACAGAGGAAGGTTACCGTCTTTTGTTTAAGAAAATGGTACCTGAATCAGGGGTAGAATTCTCAGAATTCATTGCAAGGACACGTCTTACATTTAATCGTTGGATTGAATTGTCCAAAACAGAAAAGACATATGAAGCTCTTATGGACTTGTTGCTCAGAGACAAGATTATGTCAAGTGTAAATAAATTCCCATTCCTAAAAGAAAATGAATTTCAATACGTCATTGCACTACATGAGCGTAAACCCAACACACGTAGGAATATTTACCCAATATCATTGCACACGAACCAGACGTAGCTTTTAGCAATGCTAAGGTTAAGGAAAGTATGCCAGTTGCTTCAGCAACACCATACAACCCTAATTACTCACACAAATTTCAGGGACCACAAAACAGGTTTGATAAAAAGGGTAACCATAATAGTTATCAAAATCAAGGTAACCAATCATTTCAGGGTTCTTCTGCGAAGAATTGGAGACGAGCCGACAGCCCTCGATTCAGTGGTGGTCACAATTATAGGAATTTCCGCAGAGGAAGTCATCATAGAAACTATCCAAGTTATCCGTCATGGAGACAACAAGATCATAATTATAGAGATACTCATTATAATGAATACGATAATGGTAACCATGAGAACTATGACTCAAACCCAAATAGGGGTTACAATAGAGGATACAATAATGATTATAGAGGCAATAATAATCGAGGTAGATCACAATACAAAAAACATAAATCACATTATCAGGCAAACTCTGCACAGCAAGAGTCACATGAAGCCTATAAACAGACTAAAGATAATAATGACGCTAATAATATGGCATGTTCCGCTTTTGATTTTGGGAGAGCATCTCAGTGCCCCCAATGCAAAACATTATTTGAACCAACTACGGTGTCCACTTTAAGTTGTGGCCATCCTCTTCCCGCTCTTCCTGCGTCAGTCGCGCATGATGGAAGAGGTTCTCTTGTCTTACACAAAGGTTTAGTAAATGACAATCCAGTCTCAGTTCTTTTTGATTCTGGATGCACCACAATTGGTGTTAGGCAGTCACTCGTAGATCCTTCTCGTGCCACAGGAAAAGTAGTCAAATGTGTAACATTTGGCGGCACCTTAGAGAAATATTCTACTGCTATCATTAGGATTGCTACTCCTTTCTTTACAGGAGATGTACACGCATGTCTTCTGCCGAATCCGATCGCTGATCTTATCATCGGTCGTATTCACGGAGTCAAAGAATGCACTCCGCAACAAATTTCCGTTTGGGAAAAACAAAATATGCAAACTGCTAATGCTGTAGTCACTAGAGCTCAAGCTCTTAATATGCCTCAAACTTCATCTACTGAAGATAATGAAGTGCATAACCAAGATGATCCCTTGGTAATTTCTCGTGACTCGTTTATAAAACAGCAAGAAGATGATCCGACTCTAAAGAAATTCTTCACTCTTGCAACAAAAGGTGATCCGAATAAAGATACAAATCGTAAATCTTGGATTACAATGAAGAATGGCGTACTTGTACGTATGGTTCAAGACTCCACTAAGTCAAGTCATTCTCAGATTCTTGTGCCCAAGAATTTGAGAGTTAAAATTTTGCAGCACGCTCACGACTCTCAGTGTGCTGGACATATGGGTTTTTCCCGTACGAAGTCAAGAGTTCTTGCGGCTTTCTTTTGGCCATTAGTAAACAAGGACATACGGATTTATTGTCGATCTTGTAAAGTATGTCAAGAGGTCAAATCCAAAGGTCCACGCCATGCTGCACCTATTCAGGCTGCAGACATTCCTATTCGGCCGTTTCAGAAAATGGCAATAGACATTATTGGTCCGTTTAAGATCAAATCTGCCAGAGGACATCAGTTTATCTTAACGTGTGTGGACATGTGCACACGTTGGCCAGAGGCTATACCTCTGAAGAGCATTTCCACTGCCGATGTTGCAGACGCTCTTTGGCTAATATTTTCTCGTCTGGGATTCCCCGGAGAAATATTATCAGATCATGGCACCCAACTAATATCGGATACCATGTCTCAAGTGATGTCTACTCTGCAGATAGAGAGATCTTTGAGTAGTATCTATCATCCAATGTCTAATGGGATGGTCGAACGCCTAAATAGAACACTCAAAAACTTATTAGGGAAAATAACTGAGGATCATCCTCAAGATTGGGACAGGGTTTTACCTGCAGCCCTCTTCGCTTACAGAGAGGTCCCCAATGAACATACAGGATTTTCTCCCTTTGAACTTGTCTTTGGCGCGCGACCGCGCGGCCCTATGTCTTTGCTTCATGATCTCATAACCGCTGATAATATTACCGATGACACAAAATCCTCTTACGAATATGTCATCGCGCTGAGACAAAAGATTATCGAAGCATGCAAATTGGCAACTTCTTCTTCTGAATTTGCTAAACAGAAGGCAAGGCAATTTGCCAATAAGAAAAGAACCTTACGACAACTTTGTCCTGGTGACAAAGCATTTGTTTTGCTACCTTGTAGGGAAAACAGACTTCTTATTTCTTGGAAAGGTCCGTACGATATAATATCGAAAATTTCAGATGTTGACTATATTGTCGATATTGACGGGAAGCATAAAACCTTCCACATCAACATGCTTACGGAATTCCATGAACGTCCTGATTATTTACAGCCTATTTTCCAGGCAACGGACGATTCTCCAGTCCAACATGGTCATTACTCATCACTGTCCGTAATACAGGATGAGGAAACAAGTTTTTCGGATGTAAATCTTCCGCTTCCGATGATTCCACTTCATTCTAGTGAATCATGGAAAAATGTTACTGTTTCTCCTGATTTATCTCTAGGAGAACAGCGACAAGTTTCGGTTATGTTACAAACATTTCAGGATGTCCTCACTGACATCCCTGGACAAACTCATGTCATTGAACATGACATTGTTCTAACTGACCATACTCCTATTAGAGTCAGACCTTATCCTATTCCTATACATTTTCAAGCACAGGTTGAGAAGGAGTTGGATGAGATGATAGATTTAAAAATAATTGAACCATCCACTTCTGCATATTCTTCGCCGATGGTTATTGTTCGGAAAAAAGACAATAACATACGTCTTTGCGTTGACTATCGCAAATTGAATCAAGTTACGAAGTTCGATGCTGAACCTATGCCTTTACTAGAAGAGCTACTTACTAGGCTTTCTAAATCTCATTTTTTCACTAAACTTGATTTGTCTAAAGGATATTGGCAAGTTCCTTTATCTGAACGCGCCAAACCTTTTACTGCTTTTTCTACACCTAGAGGCCTTTTTCAATGGAATTTCATGCCTTTCGGCCTTATGAACGCACCAGCTACATTCGTACGCATGATGCGTCGAATCCTATCTCATCGTTCAGATGTCATTGCGTACTTAGACGACATCTGTCTTTTCAGTGATACTTGGGAAGATCACTATTTGGGATTAGGTGAATTACTGTCTACCTAACGTGAGCATAACCTGACAGCGAAACACTCTAAAGCCTGCATTGGTTTTAGCGAAATTTCTTTCCTGGGCCATCGAGTCGGTCATGGTTTCCTAAAGACAAAGGACCATAATATCACTAAGATACTTAACATCTCTATTCCTAAGACTAAAAAGCAAGTGCGAAGTCTCTTAGGTCTTATACAATTTTATGGACGATTCACTCCGAATCTATCCTCTATCATGGCACCTCTTTCTACACTACTAAAGAAAGGGTCTCCTAATATGGTTCACTGGTCTCAGGAATGCCAATCCTCGCTGGATAAGATCAAAACTATGTTTTCAACACCACCTATTCTAGTGTTACCTACTAAAGATAAGACATTTTTTTCTTCGTAGTGACGCTTCATCCACTGGGATTGGAGCTGCACTAATGCAAGAGTACTCTGGAACTCTGCATCCTGTAATGTATATCTCCAGAAAACTTAATGCTGCAGAAAGGAATTACTCGGTTTTAGACCGTGAACTGTTGGCTATGGTCTGGTCAATTCTCAAACTACAAAGATTCCTTCTATTCGCACATTTCATAGTAGAAACCGACCAGAAAGCTCTTACGGCTATACAGAGTAAGAATTTGAAGAGCTCGAGGTCTACTCGATATGCAATTGCTCTTCAACCTTTTCACTTCACGGTACGAGCTATCCGTGGTTCGGATAATGTGATGGCTTACATTCTGTCTAGATGCCCACATGATTCCAACTAATACTTCTGTCCTATATTTCCAGATATATTACAGATCCATAACACACCTATATTATAATCATACATTAGCACATCTGCTCTCACTTTATGTGAACTCATATTAATGTGCT
>JAMPIV010005537.1:17500-64840 GCA_024509875.1 Oreohelix idahoensis
AGCTAGGTCGCATCGGACTGCCACAAGAATACAATTTAAAAAGTTTCATCAATATCTCTGGAAGTTTTAAGATGTATGATTTCTTTATTGCTTTCTTAATGCTGGGATTGCAAAGGTTACGATCACTCTGTATGAAAGAAAAAGACATGTAATATACCGAAAAATCAAATAACATTCTAAAGCGCGATGAATTTCCCATTAAGACTATCTATATATACCCTCGCGTATTTAATTCTGTATTTGGTAAAACGCTGCGCGAGTTCTAATGGTTAAAACACACATCTATATATATATGACGTAACTAAATTTATTAATTATAAATTCCTTCGCGACTTTAAAAGTTACTTTAGCATTTAAGCCTCTATTATTTTTGAAATAATATAACAGGTATAACGTTACATTTACAACTGGGAACTATTGAGATGGTTTAATTTAATAAATTTAAATTAACACAATATCCAGTGAAATAGAATGAATGAACTAGACCACTGATCACTAGACACAGTTATATTTTACCGTTTTGCACAGAATAGAATTCACTGCAAATATATATGAAAATCCACGGGAAAATCTATAACAAGATTTCAATATCGCTAGTGCTTCTGTCACGTTCTGGCCAGCGAGTGATAACATGCATTTCTTCATGGTCTGTATATCTACAACTGGAATGCAAGATTGGGGGGACATGAGAAATTTGACACCTTTTTTGATCTCAGAAGACTTCTGGGGATCTGACCGCCAGACTAAAGAGAGAAGCCGCCCCTGGTCTCTCATATCTTCGCTCGCTGCTTGCGCCGGCTTTCCCGTTCGCTCCCACTACGATCGGTTTCGTGTTTAACACCGAGATGCGAAATACCGGCAGGAAACTTGCGTCGCTCGTTTCAGGGACCACTACTGCCTTTGATAGCATGCCGCCAGTCCTTCCTGAGATCTCCCCGGTGTCTTTGATCGTGGTCACTACTATCGTTTGATGCTGGCAACGCCCTCCACTGGCCAAGTTAATGAAAATACCTGCATATGATTGCTCAAGAGATATCCGTGGGCGTGATTTAATCACTCCTTAAATCAATGTTGAATGAACGGTATGTCCACCATATTAATCTGCGTGGAAAGGTTGCTGCAATGATTGCTCAAGAGATATCCGTGGGCGTGATTTAATCACTCCTTAAATCAATGCGATGACCAGAATGAACGGTAGATAAACTGTCCACATATTAATCAGCAAACGTGTTGACCATCTGCGTGGAAAGGTTGCCTAGCTAATGAGTCCAGGTGAAAAAAATCCCGTTTGACGAAAAGTTACAATATATTCGGGGGCACTGATGCTATACGAAGGGGTCGTTACAAAGGGTCGTACTATTTCATCCAACGCTTCAGGGTCAATCAGGGTCAGATGAGTTCGTCTGTCACAAACAGGCAACATACAATACAACAACACACTTAAAATACCTACACACAACACACCAGACAAACCAAAAGCAATACCACCCACACCCCGGCTGCCAGCTACACCGCAACACACACCCATGGGGTATCACCCCCGCCAGCCAAACCAATACCCCTCGTGCACTTAAAAATCAACACCACACCACGCTCGTGGCCATCTTCCTCTATAAAAAGCATACTAAGCGAATTTATCGATTTTTTATATTTTCCTCTTTAACTCAAGTATTCTTTTAAAAGAGATCATTAAATATATTTATTAAAAACCTTTGGTATCTAAGTTGTATAAATATTGTCTGTAAAATATATGTATAAATATAAATATTGTATAAACAAACACACCAATACACTACCAGCACAATACAACAGCACACAAAAAGCCCCCCCCCCTAACCTACAGCCATCCGCTTCACCCCAACACACACATGCGTCGTCACCCCCGCCAGCACAAAAAGGCTCCACTCCCTTCAAAACCCCCTTAGTAACCTACGCCGCCATTATCGATTTTTCTATTTTCCTCTTTAACTCAAGTATTCTTTTAAAAGAGTTCATTAAATATATACTTCTAATTATAAACCTTTAACTTTGTTATCTATATTGTCTACATATCGTATATATGTATACATGTTTGTAAAATATATATTGTAATATATGTTGTAAAATAAATATTGTAACACCTGTTGTAAAATAAACAACACATAACAACACAATACAACAACAACCTACACGCCCACCATTACCGAGCGGAGTATTTCCTTATATAAAAAGTCCGCTCCGCCTGCACAATCGATCCGGAGTATTTCCTTATATAAAAAGTCCGCTCCGCCTGCACAATCGATCGGAGTATTTTCTTATATAAAAAGTCCGCTTCGCCTGCACAATACGACCCGTAGCGTACCTACTATACTACTTCTGCGTACCTGTTAATGTTTTTAAAGAGTGCTTGCAGCCCTTTCTCCGAGCCCTTAATGTTAGATGCATTATCGTAGAACTGAGCACGGATATTTTTAAGTGAAAGCTTATGTTCACCCAGGACTTGTATTTTGTTGAACAAGGTCATGGATGAATGGTTTTCCATCGGTAAAAATCTCTCACAGGGTTTTCCATTATAGCAGTTTCGAACCACAATTACCAGCTGGTCAACATGTGTCAGGTCAGGCGTAGAGTCAACAATAATAGAGTACTATTTGGTGTCTAGGTTGTTGATTTGATTCACAATTTCACGGTTTTGGATAGGTAAGTAGCATTTACTTTTTCATTTTTACATTTCTCGAGATTTTCATGTAAAAATGTGTCGAATTCTGCAATAAGTTCGATGGCCCCCTGTTGCGTGCATATTTTGACGCACATATTACAAAAATACGATATGGCTATTAAATATGGAAAATATATATTTGCATTCATTTGTGTATGAAAATGCTTCCTCTGGTAAAGCTAGATAATTCATGATTGATTTACACTTTTGATTATATGAGTGATCTTTCTTGATATTATCGGCGCATGGATATTGTATTCATGTCCGTTCTTATTTGTTCGGGCCAGAAAATAGATTAATTTTGCTTGTTATGTTTATGGCCTGAATTCATGTGTACTACTTGTCTAGTGCAAGTAGATTCAGTCGTATATTGTATACCTTTGTATGTTCAGGTCGGACTATATTCTTTCTGCCAGAATCTAGCGCAGGTTTTCGTAGTCCTACTGGGTTGTAAAGAGTTCCGATAATGTCGCCAAGAAATGGCTGAGTGCTTTTTCCAGGGCTGGCACTGTTTAAGGTTTAACAGTGATTCATAGATGTTTTTCTAGGAGAAGTTTGTGTCTCTGCAAGAGTCTATTTGTCAGAGATCCTCCTCATATGTATGATTCGGACTCCAGTTATGCCAGACCCTAATTTTGATGATCTCGAGTCGATTAGACCTAGATGGAACATTGTGCTTCGTATCGCTAGGGTTGTGTTTTGTATCGACGAAGATGACAGGTTTTCCTACAGCAGTTATGTCTACGTGAATTAACTTGATTACTGTAGAGCTGTATGGAAAACTTTATGAAATTATTTATATGCACATTATAAATTAACTTTGGCTTATATCTACCTTCCTACGAGTGAGTGAGCGACAACTGAGGAAGGCGGCCATGTTATATTCCTGTCATCATATTTTTGATCACTGTCAAGAGAACAGATTATGTATCCTACTATCGGGCAGTGGTATCGAGATCTTGTTATGAGGTGAAAACCCACTATCGTGGTTTATGAGTGTTATACAAACATTGGACATATTTCAGCTTAAGAACTTAGCTATGAAATGAAGGTTCGGCCAATGACTTTTGTATGTTTACCGATCCTCATTGACGCGTTCAGTCAGTAGAGGATACGGCGATTAGTTACCAGAACAGTGAATACCACCTTGGGTTGAATGATATTTCACTACTACATGAATGTATCATCCACGATTCAAATAACCAATGAATGTATGTCAACATGTGTCCATGACTGTATCCGTGCTGTCCAGTTTGCGTGCCTTCATTAAACTATTGAAATGTCAGAGGCAGTTCAAGTCGTCATTGCATTACATGAGAGTGTGTGAGAGTTATTACCAAGAGGTCTGTTACACCGAACTACTACACCATTCGCGTTACTTGACACTCCCACTCAAGGTCTACATGACAGGTTCATTCAACAGTGGCCAATACACAACAACACGTTTATTCTACAGTAGTGGCCAGACTTAGCATATCCTTGACACTCTACAGTGGTGGCCAGTATGGGGATTATGATAACCAGACCATCCCTGACGCCACATACGACACGCATGAACACCAGTGTACAAGTTACAACGGGGCAGTCGATGTCAGCTTGACCTGTATTACTGATCGGATGCTGTATCTAGGTCAGCGCTTGTTGACAGTTTTTCGCTGTACAGACGGTATTACACAGGACATTTGTATCAAGTGTAGAAAATATCTGGAGCAGTACTGTTGACATTTCTCATCGTACAGAAGAGAGAAGTGATTGTTGATCCTGTACAGAAGAATCACAGTGTTGTTGAACATAAAGTGCATATTTCATCGTTGGATCTTCATATGCTCAAAAAAATTGAACATTGTAATAGTGTAGAAAATAAATCTATTATTTAATTGTTCATTAAAAGTGGCAAGTTATTGTTACAACACTATACCAGCATCACATTCTATCCACAATACATTCTGTTAAGTATATATATATGTATGCAGTTATGCTATTAAGGTTTACATGTATTTATGTTTATATGTTATTTGTTGTGTGTTAAGTTAGTTTGTATTCTGCGGGCCTGGATGGGAGGTGACTAGAACAGGAAATACCAAGTGACATTGGTCTTGCTCTAGCGTTCTATAGGGAGCAAATTTCTTAATTGAAATTTGCATGCAACATTGTTTGCAAATATTTGTTAGTTGTGAAGACTGTATTCTTGTTGTTTTTTGTAATATTTCTATGTTCTTTAGTTTTGTTTGATTTGTTTGTATAATTGTAGGTCTCATCTTTCCTTTCATTTCAGTTCTTTACACCCTTATGTTTATACACTGTGGCGTTATTTGTCTTGTTGATTTCATTGCGGTTATCATCACAGATTCTGTGATCATTTTTTTTTTATTTTTTCTATTTTGATTTAATTTGATTCCTGCAATTGTTTTCATATTGTCTTTTCTTGTTGGTCCTTGTTAATGTCTTTGGTTGACAAATAATATATAAGGTATATTTGAATATTTTTATATTATAGTACAGACCAGTACTTATGATCATTGATTACACTAAGAAAGTGTACAAGACCTTTGTAAGGTTTGTCTCCCACAGTGATTGGGATAGAAAATATTATTTTCCACAGGTACTCAAGTGATCATTGATTACATTAAAGAAGTATACAAGACCTTTGTAAGGCTTGTCTCCCACAGTGTTTGGGATATACAGATATTGTTTTCCACAGGTACTCAAGTAACCATACAAGTTTTTCACTAAGACTAAGTCTATAGTATAGACTTGTCTCCCATGAAAGTGAAATAAGGTAATTTATTTACTTTTTCAGGTTTCTGATTTAATAAGACAGGATGTCTACATTAGATTACTTTATTACACAAGGGAAATCCCTTGATAAGACTGGTAAAGACTTAGAAGAATGGGCTGTTGCTCAATATGACAAAGCATTAGCTGCAGAAGAGAAAAAAGCTGCTGCTGCTGCTGAAGAGAGAAAAGCTGCTGCAGAGGAGAGAAAAGCTGCTGCTGAAGAGAAAAAAGCTGCTGCAGAAGAGAGAAAACTCTGGCTGAAGAGAAAAGATTAGAAAGAGAAGCTGCTGCTGCTGCTGAAGAGAGAGAAGCTGCTGCTGCTGCTGAAGAGAAAAAAGCTGCTGCAGAAGAGAGAAAAGCTGCTGCTGCTGCAGAAGAGAGAAAAGCTCTGGCTGAAGAGAAAAGATTAGAAAGAGAAGCTGATGCTGCTGCTGAACAAAAGAAATTGCAGATGCAGGTGGAGGAAAGGAGATTTGTGGCAGAACAGAACAAATTAGAAGCTGCTGCTGCTGCAGAACAGAAAAAATTGGAAGCTGCTGCTGCTGCTGAACAAAAAAAATTAGATAGAGAAGCTGAAGAGAGAAAAGCAATAAGAGAACATGAGTTTGAATTATAGAAATTAAGATTGACAAGTATGACTAATGTTAATCAGGCATCTGGTGGTAATGGTAAACCCTTTAATTATAAGGTCAAGGTGCCAGCGTTCAACTCTGCCAGTGATGATATAACATTTTGGCTTTCTAGATTTGAACGTGCTTGTCGAGCTCATAATGTTGACAAATCATAGTATGTGAATCAGTTGTCTGAAAATCTAAAAGGGGAGTCTCTGACTAAGTTATGTTTGATTGAAGAGGCCGACAAGGATAATTATGATGCTATTAGGGCAGCTTTGATAAAGAGATATCAGCTGTCAGAAGAAGGTTATCGTCTTTTGTTTAAAACAATGAGACCTGAGGTAGGTGTAGAATTCTCAGATTTTATTTCAAAAGCACGACTTACACTCTCACGATGGATTGAATTATCCAAAATAGAGAAAACATTTGATGGTCTTACGGATTTATTGCTAAGAGACAAGGTCATGTCTTCGGTAAATAAACCATTCCTAGAGTTTTTACATGAGCGTAAACCTAGTACATTAAAGCAAATGGAAGAATATTGTGACCAGTATGCCACGGCACACCCTGACATGATTCTTAGTAACACTAACATTAAAGAGGGTATGCCAGTTGCTTCAGCAACAGAATATAATCATAATTACTCACACAAATTCCAAGGAGCTCAAAATAAATTTGATAAAAAGGTTAATTGGAATAAGTATCAAAACCAAGGTAACCACTCAAATCAGGGTTCTTCTTCGAAGAACTGGAATCGGGCTGACAGTCCTCGATACGCGAGGGGTGCCCATAATTATAGAAATTTCCGAAAAAGGGAGTAACCATAGGAACTACCCAAGTTCTTCATGGAAACAACAAAACCAACATTACAGGGATACTCATTATAATGAGCATGATGATTATGATCATGAATATTGTGATTCAAACCCAAATAGGGGTTATAACAGAGGGAATAATAATTACAGAGGCAACAATAACCGAGGTAGATCACAACACAAAAGACATGGTAAATCTCATTACCAGGCTAACTCTGCACAACAAGAGTTTCACGAAGCCGGTAATCAAACCAATGATAAGAAAGACTCTAATAGTGTGGGATGTTCTGCTTTCGATTTTGACAGAGCATTTCAGTGTTCCCAATGCAAAACATTATTCGAGCCAACCACAGTTTCGACTTTAAGCTGTGGTCATCCTCTTCCTGCTCTTCCTGCGTCAGTCGCGCATGATGGAAGAGGTGCTCTTGTCTTGAATAGAGGTCTAGTAGATGGTACTCCGGTCTCAATTCTTTTCGATTCCGGGTGCACAACCATTGGAGTGAGGCAGTCACTTATAGATCCTTCTCGAGCCACTGGCAAGATAATCAAATGCATAACATTTGGTGGCACATTGGAGAAGTACTCCACTGCCATTATCAACATCTCTACTCCCTTCTTTACAGGAGATGTGCACGCATGTCTGCTGCCGAATCCGATCGCTGATCTTATCGTCGGTCGCATTCATGGTGCGAAAGAATGCACTCCGCAACAAATTGCCGAGTGGGAAAGTGATAATATGCATACTGCAAATGCTGTAGTCACTAGAGCTCAAGCTCTAAACATGCCGCAATCTTCGCCTTCTGGAGATAATGATGACCAGAACCAAGGTGATCTCTTGGAGATTTCGCATGTTTCCTTTATAAAACAGCAGGAAGATGATCCTACTCTAAAGAAATTCTTTACTCTGGCAACAAAAGGTGATCCGAATAAGGATACAAATCGTAAATCTTGGATTACGATGAGGAATGGCGTACTTGTACGTATGGTACAAGACTCCGCTAAATCCATTCATTCTCAAATTCTTGTGCCCAAAAATATGAGAGTTAAAATCTTACAGCACGCTCATGATTCTCAGTGTGCTGGACATATGGGTTTTTCCCGTACTAAATCTAGAGTTCTTGCATCTTTCTTTTGGCCTGCTGTGAATAAGGACATACGAATCTATTGTCGATCTTGTAAAGTATGTCAAGAGGTTAAATCCAGAGGTCCACGCCATGCTGCACCTATTCAGGCTGCAGACATTCCCATTCGACCATTTCAAAAAATGGCGATAGACATCATTGGTCCATTTAAGATAAAGTCTGCTAGAGGACACCAATTTATTTTGACGTGTGTGGATATGTGCACACGTTGGCCAGAGGCTGTTCCTCTAAAGAGCATAACTACTGCTGATATTGCAGATGCTCTTTGGTTAATATTTTCTCGTCTGGGATTTCCAGCAGAAATATTATCGGACCATGGTAGCCAACTTATATCGGATACCATGTCTCAAGTGATGTCGACTCTAAAGATAGAGAGATCTCTGAGTAGTATTTATCATCCTATGTCCAATGGGATGGTGGAACGTCTGAATAGAACTCTGAAAAACCTACTAGGTAAGATAACTGAGGATCATCCTCAGGATTGGGACAGGGTTTTACCCGCGGCTCTCTTTGCATATAGAGAGGTCGCCAACGAACATACAGGATTTTCTCCTTTTGAACTTGTCTTTGGCGCGAAACCGCGAGGTCCTATGTCCTTACTTCATGATCTCATAACTGCTGATAATATTGTCGATGACACAAAATCCTCTTATGAATATGTCATTGCACTTAGACACAAGATTATTGAAGCATGCAAATTGGCAACTGCTTCTTCTGAATTTGCGAAACAGAAGGCAAGGCAATTTGCCAATAAGACCAGACGCTTGCGACAACTCTGTCCAGGTGACAAAGTATTGGTCCTGCTACCTTGTAGAGAAAACAGACTTCTTATTTCTTGGAAAGGTCCGTACGATATAATATCAAAAGTTTCCGATGTTGACTATATCGTCGATATTGACGGGAAGCATAAAACCTTCCACATCAACATGCTCACGGAATTCCATGAACGTCCGGATTATTTACAACCTGTTTTCCAGGCAACGGACGATTTTCCAGTCCAACATGGACATTACTCATCACTGTCAGTAATACAGGATGAGGAAACGAGTTTCTCGGATGTAAATCTACCTTTTCCAATGATTCCGCTTCACTCTAATGAATCATGGAAAGATGTTGCGATTTCTCCCGAATTATCTCCAGGAGAACAGAAACAAGTTTCTACTATGTTAGAACAATTTCAGGATGTCCTTACTGACATTCCTGGTCAAACTGATGTCATTCAACATGACATTATTCTTACTGACCATAATCCTATAAGAGTCAGACCGTATCCTATCCCGATACATTTTCAAGCACAGGTAGAAAAAGAGTTGGATGAAATGATAGAGTTAAAAATTATTGAACCATCCACATCAGCATATTCTTCACCGATGGTTATCGTGCGAAAAAAAGACAACAACATACGTCTTTGCGTTGATTATCGCAAATTGAATCAAGTGACGAAATTTGATGCTGAACCTATGCCTTTACTTGAAGAGCTACTTACCAGACTATCGAATTCTCATTTCTTTACTAAACTCGATTTGTCTAAGGGATATTGGCAAGTTCCATTATCCGAACACGCCAAACCGTTTACTGCTTTTTCGACACCTAGGGGTCTATTCCAATGGAATTTTATGCCTTTCGGCCTTATGAACGCCCCTGCAACATTCGTACGCATGATGCGTCGAATCCTATCTCATCGCTCAGATGTCATTGCATATCTTGATGACATCTGTCTTTTCAGTGATACTTGGAACGATCACTATAATGGGATAAATGAACTATTGTCTATCTTACGCGAGCATAACCTGACAGCGAAACCATCTAAAGCTTGTATTGGTTTTAGCGAAATATCTTTCTTAAGTCCGTGTTGGTCATGGTTTCCTAAAAACAGAGGACCATAATACAAGTAAGATACTTAACATTTCTATTCCTAAGACTAAAAAGCAAATGCGAAGTCTCTTAGGTCTAATACAATTTTATGGACGATTCATTCCGAATCTGTCCTCCATTATGTCACCTCTTTCTTCCTTGCTAAAGAAAGGGTCTCCTAATGTAGTCCATTGGACTCAAGAATGTCAATCCTCTTTGGATAAGGTTAGAACTATGTTTTCTACTTCACCTATCCTAGTATTGCCTTCTAAGGATAAGACATTTATTCTTCGTAGTGACGCTTCATCCACAGGGATTGGAGCAGCACTAATGCAAGAGTACTCTGGAACTCTGCATCCTGTGATGTATATTTCTCGAAAATTCGCAGCTCTCAACTTTTTGGAGGATGATATCAACTCAATCACAGAGAACATGAAAGACGTGCTCATTGAATCAGCAACAGAAATACTTGGTAAAAGAAAGAAAATAAACAAACCATGGGTTACAGATGACATTCTGAAGTTATGTGATACACGACGGGCAATGAAAAAGGTTAAGAAAGAGGTGCCCTGATTTAGCAGCATGGCAATACAGTATGGTGAATAAAAATATTAGAAAGAAAATGAAACAGGCCAAAGAAAAATGGGTAGCTGATCAATGTGAGTCCATTAATACGGGGCTAATAAAAGGTAACAGCAAGGCAGTTTTTGACACATTAAGAAGGACTATCACCTTGTCCCAACAGCCCAGTGGTAACTGTCATAGAACTCTTAGACAATGGGGCTCTGCTCAATGAAAAAACAGCTGTAATGAGAAGGTGGACAGAATATTGTAAAGAATTATATAACTGTAAACTTGACACTGACTTAGGCATATTAAACAACATTAAGTGCAAAAAACATCTTAGAACTCGGAAATGCAGCACTCAGCTGTCTACAGGGGTCTAGTGGAAGAGGCTATATTTTATGAAAGGAGGCCTTAGTCACGCCCCTGCAACATTAATATACCAGCAGAGCTCTTGAAATATGGAGGACCAGATATAGTAAAAATCATGACAACAATTTGCCAGAAGATATGGAGTACAAAAAAATGGCCAAAAGAATGGACGCAGTCATTAGTATTTCCAAATAAATGAACTATCTAAAAAATGTGCAAGCATAACTACAGCGATTAGCCTTATTAGTCATAAAGTAAGGTTTGTTTAGGAATACTTTTTGTCACAGTGGTTAAAACCTAAAATCAGAAGAAATACAAGTCAGAGGACTTAGGCTTCTGGCTTTAGACCAAAAAGAAGTACCTCAGAACAAATCTTCAATATTAGATTACTGATCGTAAAAAACATCTCCAGCATCAACATGAACTTATACCATTTAACTTCATCGATTTCACAAAAGCCTTCGATCGAGTCTTCATGAAGGTTAATGGCAAATAATGAGAAAATTCAATTTTGATACCAACATCATAGATATCATTGAAGCACTATACAAGGACTCCAATGCAGTGCTGTTTTTGCAAGCAATCCTCTTTGGAGAATTTTTCAAAACAATGTTTTCTACTTCACCTATCCTGTATTCCTTCTAAGGATAAGCTCTTTAACATTTTCGTAGAACGCTTCATCCACAGGGATTGGAGCGAGCACTAAATGCAACCAGTACTCGATTGGAACTCTGCGATCCTGTGTAATGTACGTATTTCTCGATGATATTGATCTGATAGCTGGCAGAGAAAGAACTTACCTTACCTCTAGACTGGAGAAAGTAACAAGGCATATGGGATGGAAATTAATATAGAAAAAAGCAGAAAGATATTGGTGAATAGCCATAAGAAACATGTTCCGACCAACATTACGTTAAATGGGCAAACGTATCAACGCGATACGCGATTGCTCTGCAGCCTTTTCATTTTTTCGGTGAAGAAGTATAACCCTGGGTTAAATATCTCGGGTCCATATATGTTGATGGAAGATCAAATAAAGATTCAAGTTAAGATTATATGCCTCAACTTTGCTACAGTTGACTATGTTGAATGTGTACATCTGGAAAAGTATCATCATTTTCCTGTAACATAAATTATAGAACGGTTCATTGTATTGTTTATTCACCGCTGTATTGTGATGTTTTTTTCGTCTTTGATGATACGGAGCGAAGGATTAAGGTTTCGAGCATGAAATTTATAGTAGAATTTTGCGCATTTGCTATAAAGAGCAAAACAATGTCTATGTTAGATGAGAAGGTAAACACCTATCATCTGGAACCACTTTTGTCAATAGTGAAAATAGCTTGCTCTGGTTTGGGCATGAAATCGTATGACTCCAATCGAAATCATCTGCCATTGGGAACAGTCGAAGGTAAACGGAGAAGAGGAAGGCAAAGAAAATCCTGGGCTGATAACATCAAAGAATGGGCAGGACACGGTTTCTCCACAGTACGCATTTTGAGAATAGAGAAGGTGTGTGGAATCTGTCAGCTGCATATTTTGACCACCATGGCACCCCTACGACCCATAGGGCTATTTAATATGGATGAGATGATTTGATCATGTGTGTATGAAAATGCTTCCTCTGGTAAAGCTAGATAATTCATGATTGATTTACACTTTTGATTATATGAGTGATCTTTCTTGATATTATCGGCGCATGGATATTGTATTCATGTCCGTTCTTATTTGTTCGGGCCAGAAAATAGATTAATTTTGCTTGTTATGTTTATGGCCTGAATTCATGTGTACTACTTGTCTAGTGCAAGTAGATTCAGTCGTATATTGTATACCTTTGTATGTTCAGGTCGGACTATATTCTTTCTGCCAGAATCTAGCGCAGGTTTTCGTAGTCCTACTGGGTTGTAAAGAGTTCCGATAATGTCGCCAAGAAATGGCTGAGTGCTTTTTCCAGGGCTGGCACTGTTTAAGGTTTAACAGTGATTCATAGATGTTTTTTCTAGGAGAAGTTTTGTGTCTCTGCAAGAGTCTATTTGTCAGAGATCCTCCTCATATGTGTGATTCGGACTCCAGTTATGCCAGACCCTAATTTTGATGATCTCGAGTCGATTAGACCTAGATGGAACATTGTGCTTCGTATCGCTAGGGTTGTGTTTTGTATCGACGAAGATGACAGGCTTTCCTACAGCAGTTATGTCTACGTGAATTAACTTGATTACTGTAGAGCTGTATGGAAAACTTTATGAAATTATTTATATGCACATTATAAATTAACTTTGGCTTATATCTACCTTCCTACGAGTGAGTGAGCGACAACTCAGGAAGGCGGCCATGTTATATTCCTGTCATCATATTTTTGATCACTGTCAAGAGAACAGATTATGTATCCTACTATCGGGCAGTGGTATCGAGATCTTGTTATGAGGTGAAAACCCACTATCGTGGTTTATGAGTGTTATACAAACATTGGACATATTTCAGCTTAAGAACTTAGCTATGAAATGAAGGTTCGGCCAATGACTTTTGTATGTTTACCGATCCTCATTGACGCGTTCAGTCAGTAGAGGATACGGCGATTAGTTACCAGAACAGTGAATACCACCTTGGGTTGAATGATATTTCACTACTACATGAATGTATCATCCACGATTCAAATAACCAATGAATGTATGTCAACATGTGTCCATGACTGTATCCGTGCTGTCCAGTTTGCGTGCCTTCATTAAACTATTGAAATGTCAGAGGCAGTTCAAGTCGTCATTGCATTACATGAGAGTGTGTGAGAGTTATTACCAAGAGGTCTGTTACACCGAACTACTACACCATTCGCGTTACTTGACACTCCCACTCAAGGTCTACATGACAGGTTCATTCAACAGTGGCCAATACACAACAACATGCTTATTCTACAGTAGTGGCCAGACTTAGCATATCCTTGACACTCTACACCCCCATAAAGTTTCCATTATTTGGTGAGCCCCACTTCTCCTCATGACCTCTAAATGCCAAAACTCTTTCACTTAAAAACTTTATAACAGCTACAACTTTATTTTGAAAAAAACCTATGTCTTGCATTAAACAATTCTGTATGAAATCATTATCAACTGTTATGGGCCAGTTTTCGAGGTCACTGTAGTCTTTGAAATCACTGAATTTGCTTCCTGTTTCTGCTGTCTCTGCTTGTTCCGCGGTACTTTCATGTTGACCATGTGATCGTCATCTGTATCAAGAGCGTCAACAGTGGGTTGAATATTGCTAGAAAGAGCTCCCACAGTTTGTGCACTATCAATGGCTTCAATGGTGTTTGCTTGGCTTGTTTCAACTGCAGGTGTTGACAAACTTGACATTGCCAAATAGTTTGTTAGTTTTTGATATTTAGAGATTTCTTAAGATCGCTTTTCCTTAGTTTGCGTTTTTGGTATCCACTTAAGTACTTTCGTGAACTCATTGTTATTCCTCTAGGGTCTTGACCTCTGTTAAAAGGGAGAAAAAATTACATTAGCCACAGCAGAACAGCCAACTTACCGCGACACTCCACCTTTACAACATCTGTGCTACTGACTCTCAAACTTTGGGATTGTTGAAATATATACAACAAAAAATTAATCAATTTGAGTCGTGCGACTATTGTCGCATGCTTTGAAAGGAAAAAAATTGTAGGTCTACTTTCTGAGAAAGCGTCTTTTCTTTTACGGCTAGCCTACATGATACTTTAATAACCTTTTAATTTTTATTTTAACTATTATTTTGTATTGAATTACACTATATTATTAATATTATTTTTTTTTTTAAAAACCCCTTCTTATACAGTAGACTAAAAATTTTTAAGCAATGTGGACTAAAGTCGCTTTTGGGGCCCCTCCGGGATTAGGGGCCCTGAAGCTTAAGCTTCATTAGTTTCATAGTAGATCCGCCACTGGTGGAAGGCCAATGAATAACTGCATTGGAATGACGTTCGCTGAACGATCAGCACAGAATATTCACTTGCAGTTATTTCCCTCCCTGCCGTTAGATGAGTTTTCTGGGCATGTATCGTAGTGTGCAAGTATCGATTATAATTATGAAATGTCATACTATTTGGGGTGCAAAAACGCAGATATACTGTAATTATAAACTAAATTTGAAAAGAAATAATTTTTTTAATCTTGATGCTTTTGATTTATAGTTTAATACACTTTTATTTGTCATAATTAATTTGTTATAACATATATTTGTTATTGGTGGACTGAATGAATGAATGACGAACTAACTGACCAATGTATTGATAGAGTGATTGATGAGCAGACGGATTGAATGAAGGGCTTACTGGCACATAAACTGACTGACTGGCTGGTGGACATTCCAACTGGGACATTACACCCAAGTGACAGTCTCCTGTTATATAGCAATGAAAATTGAACCCACTGCACTTTGGTTGCAGCTGTCAACTTCACGCTTGTTTTCTGCCAGCTGGAGGCAATTGTGAAAGTAACCCTTGTGATGAAAACAATTTACCGTCTAGAGTTCCATAGCCAGTTACGGTTGTTCCAAAGCCAGGACGATCCACTCTCTGCATTTTCGCTGAGCCTCTTAAGTACCCTTGTTCTTGACTGTCCTTTAAAACACATCAGTCTCATTTGAGGCAGCCACGAGACCTCTTTCACCTACCTCAACAGCGCAGTAAACCAGTGGTGTCTCAAGTCCGTGACCAGATCATTATTATTGGCCACTTTGAACGAGTGTTGCTCGTCCAATCTGGATTCAAATGGCCACATTCGTTATACGTCTGTCTTCGAGATGTTCTTATACTCTCTGGATATGCCTCTAGACCAGGTAGATTTACTGCCATCACCCAGTCATTTGCATAGTCAAGAAGACATGGTAAACTGCTACTCGGTTTGGGATGTTCTGACTTTCCTACTCTCATACGCGGTGTGACTTTGCAGTTCGCCATCATCCTTGCCAGGTCTATTGTATCAGACAGCTAATTTACTACTCTGTCGTGGCGCTATTTGTATCGCCCTTGCCCCTGATGATGGCGTGCAAGGTGAGAGCACATGCTGAAGTGTCCACTTTTCATGGTACAAGGGGGCACTGAGCAACATCAGACTGTCCCCATCTCACAGGCTTATCGGATTGTGGCAGGTCATACGATGATCTGATGATGCAGCTGAGTCTAAGTGGTGCAATATGCAATTTATCATTCCAGGACCTTTGCAGTGCTCCCTCCCATGTAGTCCATTCGCCTTATTGTGCTTGCCGCACTGCTTTTGTAACCTCTTATCATTCATAGCTTCTCGTAAGGAACATGGCGAGGCACGTAGAAAGCCCTGGCCATCCACTGCACCTGACTTAATCTCCAGTCGTCTTGACTTGTCTTGCCACTAGATTAAGATGGACCCAGGCGAGAGAGTGAGGTCGACGAATTGCGCAACTCTTCCTCACTTTAAACGAAATCACTGCGCAAGTCAATCTTTCATCCACTCATACATCAACTCACAACAAGTCCTGTGGCGATGGACGAGCGGCGAAGCGGCAGGCGTGGGTACGCTGGCAGTCGTAGTCGCAAGAAAGCACTGCTCACCTCCACGGTATGAGGAAGGGGCTAGAAAAGGTGTCCTAAACATTGCCTGCTCCACCATTACCTAACCAGCTTACCGCGGTTGGTGGATACCCTACTTTCGCGGGCGACACGTAGGAAAAAGAATAAAAAATGAGAAAAAAAATTATTTTAAACGCACGCTTTTAATGCACTAAAAAGCCACAAATAACTTTTCAAGGAGTTTATATTAAATGGACAAAAAGCGTGGGGCGCTGTGGTGAAAAATTCTAATCCACATATATAAATTAGAACATAAATGTAAAGTAGAACGAAATAATACAAAAGAAAGAAGAACGGTGAAAGACCAGTGCTTTCACAATAGCGTACGCCTGTGTTGTAGAACGCCATAATGGCTGAATCAGAGATCCCCTTTTTCTACTTCGTCTGCATAACTGTAACGCTTCCACGTACGATAGTAAAAGCCTACAGCATCATACACGCGTTTCTAAAAATAAAACTGGTACTGTATTTCTTAGACGACCTTGATAGGCACACTGCTTAATGACCTAGATATAGTACTACATTAATGTCATTATACACACAACGTTAACCTAAAAGACAGACGGGCTTAGAAGAGAGAGAGAGAGAGAGAGAGATGCACGGAGGAACGCATGCAATTGTACCGCGTCGTCTCGCGATTAAAAAGTGAACGCCAATCCCACGCGAAAGGCATGAAGACCTGATTTTTTCAAATAAACAGTAAATAAAAAACACTAACGATACGAGGTTAGGTTTTGAAAACAGGTTTAAAATCTTATTGGGAAACCTGACATTCTACTGTTTTATGTCTAAGCTCCTGACTTTAGTCTGACAGTACAGAAGACATCCCTTGGTATAGAAGTGAACGGGTGGTAAAAACAAATACACGACTATCCTAGAATAATACATATTTTGAACGAGGCCACTTGGCCCCATTGGACTTATATATTTGTGTGCCTTAGGACTTGCTGACAAAGAATAAGTTATGGGTTACGCAAATAGTCTAGTAATTAACAAATTATAGCCAAAATACTATAGTGGGGTTGTCTGACAGCACAAGATCAAATTTTTGCTCATAATGGCATGTTTGAAAAACACTGCTTTAGGGGAAATGAGGCCAACAAGTTAGATACGATTTGATTGGCTGTAGTAATATGTAAGGCGAAACCTTATTAGTCGAACTGCAAATACTCTTATTGTTGTTAATGGCAACGTGTAGGATGGGTAAAAATTTTTCAAAGGCTCTTGTAAACATGGTCTCATTGGTTAGAACGTTCGATATAGTCAAATAGAAGCGTCAGTTCAGGGCCAGTTTTGAAAATAAATTTTGTGAGAATCAAGTGCGTTGAGATCAAGCTAATATTTTTCTAATAAAAGCCTGGGATAAGGCAGATCAAAATTGTGCCAGAATTCATCGCCAGTCAACGTTACTTGTGTATATTTCCTTGAATTGTGGTAAGCTAGACATATTTCCTATATATAAATATATATATTATATGAAAATTGAATATGAAATGATAAATTGTGTCTGTATGTGTGTGGTTCAGTAGCAAACAGAAGGAAAAGCCTAGATATTGCTCCACCATGTAAAAGCTTGTCAGAGAGGAGTATAACTGCATAGGCATATATGGGATTGCCAAATAGTAACATGACACCTATCCTATTGTATAGAAGGAATTAACGCTGGAATTGCAGAGGCGTTGTAACCATTAGGGAGAGGAATACTGGTGTATATTGTCACATGAGAAGCTAGCAGTTGGCCTACAGCGCTGAACTCTGTGTTTGTAATGTCCTGTACTTCAGTGTGGAAATAGATTATATATATTAGTTATGACGAAGGAGGTACAACCTTCTTATTTCAGGGACCGTGGTACTGAAGTATTAGAGCAGCACCTGGTCTGAGTTTTGCTGGATCCAGAGGGCTGGCAGCAGACTCCCTGTCCAAGATATCGACCAGTGGTGCATTTCAAGATAACTGAGAAGCAAGCGAGCAGAGGAGACAGTTTTCCTGCCGCCGACATATGAGCTAAGAATTCGTCAGCCAGAGCAGCTCCCCCTTGTATAACCCACCCTAAATTGACTGTAATACTAAATCAAGAGGGACAGTAATTATTTTACAAATAAACAGAAACTGTGAACCCTTCAGTATTATTTCCACCAGTAACAAACACATGAAGTCGTGATGACAAACAACAACCTAGCTTCAAAAGCCAGTATTACCTCATAATACTACATCACAACACTACACACATATTGTAATAATATTATATGTCAGGACAAAGATCCTTTGTATAATTTTTGTACATAAACATTGTGTTTACATTTGATTGTGATTCCTGATTCACTCTGTAGTTGGATCAGGATATCTATTATTGAAAGAAATTAATACATAATTTAAAAGTTAACACTTGACTTACTTAAGCTAGTCTTCTAGAGTGTTATATGTATGTGCTTGTCATAGTGTTGTAAAGTGTTGTGGATCTTAATAAAAGTGTTTATCTGTCTGTTGGTTGTTGTGAACTTACACTTCATCACTATCATAACCCTAGACATTCAACGTAGTCATCACAATATTCCAGAATAAGTCTGATTGAGGTCTAAATGTGGTAGCAAAGTAAGGTCATCTGTAACACACCACACTTATTAGATACAGATACCTTCACAGCTGATCTCAGTCAGTACACTAAGTCCCCTATAACTATTTATATAATCCCAACTTACCACAGGCGCTTAAACGCTTATCAAATATTTTATCCATAAGTGTCTAATGAAGTATAAAGCAGAAGTTAATTTCATGCAGAATCAGCGCCCCATGCTTTTTGTCAATTTGATGTTACATTTTTTGACTGCAAGCTATAAACTCCTTGAAAAATTATTTGTCGCCTTTTTAGTGCACAAGCGTGTGTTTAAAATATATTTTTTTTAATCGTCTTTTTTTTTGTTTTTGTTTTTAAATTTAAGTCAAATGTAATCGATCCGCTAATGACATCATAAATGTGCGATAAACGAATCCAGAGCACAGGAGGCGGATCTCATTATTCAGTATATATTATACGAAAAGTTAATATTTTATTTGTGTTTTTTTTTTTTTAAATTTTGATAAGAGTTGTAAATTACATTTTTTAAATGTATTTGTCAGTTGTGTGTATGTCTGTGTGTCTGTGCACGCGCGTGCGATAGTGTTTGTGTGTGGGGGGGGGGGGGGGAAGATTTTCAAAATTTCTCTGAAGAGAGACAATCTTATTGGAAAGAAAAACACCTAGATTATTTGCAGTTATCGCCCATTTCCATGCTGATACAATACAAAAAGAAATGATTATTAATATTAATTTTATTCATTTTATTATTTTTACGACTGATTATTGTATTGTCATGGGTAATACACAATTATGCCAAGTTTCAGAGCTATTGCTCATCTGGAAGTGATTGAAAAATCGATTGCAAGATTTGAAGGTGACAAGAGAGTGACATACAAGGCAAGTTAAAGAAAAGTGTGTAAAATGAAAGGAGAAATTCCCCCCCCCCCCCCCCCCCCCCCCCCCCCCCCCCCCCCCCCCCCCCCCCCATTCTAGGCGCATGGAATGTACGCACTCTCCTTGACAAAGACTCTAACACAAATATACCTAAGAGGCGAACTGCCCTGATTTGGAGAGAACTGGTCAGATACAACATTGACATAGCAGCACTGAGTGAAACCCGACTTGCAGGCGAGGCCAGCTTTGCGAAAAGGGTGCATGTTATACATTCTATTGGAGCGGAAGAGGAACTGAAGAAAGACGAGAGCAGGGGTTGGCTTTGCAATCAAAACAGCAATTGTTGGCAAGTTAGCTGGGCCCCAAAGAGAATAAATGACCTACTCATGACGGTCACGATCCCCTTGCTTTATGGATGTCATTCCCCCATGTGAAACATGGACTGTATACAGACGCCATGTAAAGAAGCTTAACCACTTCCATACAGTCTGTCTCAGAAGGGTGAGGAACATCAAATGCTAAGACAAGATCCCGGATACTGTCGTTCTTGACAGAGCTGGAATCCCTAGCATCGATACTATTCTGATGCAGTCACAGATTCGTTGGGCAGGTCATGTAGTCCGTATGCCAGACCATCGGCTGCCAAAATATACTCTTTTATGGTGAGTTGCAAAAGGGTAAACGATCCCATGATGGCCAAAAGAAGCGCTTCAAAGACACGCTGAAGACTTCATTAAAAATCTTTGGCATACGCCCTGACAGATGGGAAGCTGCTGCGCAAGACCGAACCGCTTGGCGCATATCTCTTCGTAACGGTGCAGCGGCATGCGAGGCATCCAGAAAAGCAGCAGCGGAACAGCGGAGAAGACTAGAAATGCCCGTGAAATAAAACCATCACTTGAAGCGATGTTTTTGGGACCTAAGACGCGTCAACAGTGAGGAATGCAGTCAGCAACCCATAGCTAGACTGCTTGCGTCAGGGTCAGCGAACCAGAGCTGACCAAGACCCTACTCCACCTCCTAGTGGTGGTCCTGGAAATAGGCTGCATCACTGAAGTCTGGCTGAGTGAGTAGGGATCGAAGAGGGAAGGCTAACCCGTTCCCAAAAAATTCCGTGCTGGTCGGATGTGTCGGCCGAAAGGCGCAAATATCGCAGCTTCGCTGTAAAAGGACACTACGCAACCAACATCCTTTTCAGGACGAACGAAGAAGAAGAAGAAGTACCCACAGACTAACTTAACATATTCCTAATAATTGGATGAACAGAGTGGTCTTCATCACCCGTGATGGACGAACAACATCATTCACAGCTTCTTGTATTTCCTGAATTATCATGTCTATGCATTCCCTATTTGATGGCTTGGATCACCAGCGGGTGTAACTAACTCAAACAATCTCAGACCTAAGGGTCTTTTATATTTGGACATGCGCCCTAATATAACCGACTAGGTTGAACGAGACGCGCCTCGCCAAAACTTTAAAAAAAAAAAAAACCAGCGGATGTCGCCATGGCTAAATCACCGTCTATTCGTCTGTGTGGATCCGATTACTTCCTTCAGTTTGAGCGACTCCTGGGCAGCACCAACAAAAATGCACTTTCCAATACCTTCAAGATTTCAGTGTGGGTAGAATGGACTGAAGTACGTCATTTTCTTACTCGCACAGCATCATTGCGATACTTGCCTTTCCTGATTTGTAGTCTACAACAACTTACTTGAAAGGGAGAAGCTTTGCCTTCTTGCAGTAAAGTGCTACGTCTGACAGACCTGGGGCTACTCTTTGCCATTTCATCATAAACTTGTTGACCTTTTTCTCTATAGCTTCAACTTTAGTGGTTCTTATTTCATATATAAGCGGTGACCATAGCATATTAGCAATTAGGGGATCAGAAATCAGCTGGAGGCACCACAGTTTGAACTCTCCTAGAAGTCTACTTCCGTCTATGATCTGCAATTCCCGATTTTGCCATTTCTGTGGTCTGCTTTATTGTCTTTGAGTCTGTTAGTTAGACATCATACACCTTGCCAAGAATTGTAACAGTTCTTCAATGACAGTAGGGATTCTTTGCTTTGACACCAAGAATATGACCTCAGATATCTTGTCTTTCCTGTATGATCGGCTTCTAGACTTCTTAGGCTTTAAGCTCATTCTGCACTAGCTGATTAGTTCATGCAGGCTTGCTACCATTCTCCATTTATGTGATAAAATCAATAAATGGAAATATTGTGTCCTAATACTGCTAAGATACCTAATTACTTACACAATGTGGATAACAGATGTATACATATCACACAAAAACTACAAACAAACTTTCTGAAGCACTAAACTTGATAAAAACAGATGTAGCGATGGAAGAATGGGTATAAAGAAGAATGAATAAAGTATTATAGTCCGTTCGGAAATTCGTGCCCACAGAAAGCGTCAATTTTCTCCAAAACTGTTTGTTGTATGGACATGAATTTTTGCATGCAGTCTTAGATTTTCCATGCAGATATTAATATATTTTTTGCCCTTACAAAACTCATGTCATGTTCGAATTTTCTTCTTTACGTTATATAAAAAACTCTTACTGTTGTCTGGGTTAATTTTTAGTAGTTTTACAGGAAAGTTACAAGATCCGTTCAAAAATATTTTTTTTTTGGTTTGAATTAGTTACTCGCGACTGTGTACAATAGGTGCGCACTCGTGCGGACATATAGTCACTACACTAATTCAAACAAAAAAAAAATATTTTTGAACGGATCTTGTAACTTTCCTGTAAAATTACTAAAAATTAACCCAGACAACGGTAAGAGTTTTTTTTATATTTCGTAAAGAAGAAAATTCGAACATGACATGAATTTTGTAAGGGCAAAAAATATATTAATAACTGCATGGAAAATCTAAGACTGCATGAAAAAATTCATGTCCATACAACAAACAGTTTTGGAGAAAATTGACGCTTTCTGTGGGCACGAATTTCCGAACGGACTATAGTGAGAAAGAATACATTTGTAGTGCGATACTTATCGATTCGAAACCCATTTCGATACCCCCGCGAAATGCCCGGTACAGGAAATTGTAAAGGGAGATAATTCTAAAATCCCCATATTCTGTGCTGAGCGTTCGGCGCATATTTTGTTTTGTTTTTTCAGTGAGCAAGTTTACTATTATTAATTTTTAGCCATGCCTGTGTTAACAAGGTTACAAACAGGCAATAATGAACGAAAGACATGGGCAGATATAGTTCGAGTTACAGATAGCAATTCAGAAGATATTTCCAAAGAGCACCGAAAGAATCAACAAAATGAAGAAACACTCCTTTGTTGGAAAGGAACAATAAGAACAAAATTAAAAAAAGAGGAAGATGTCAACGGCTACAGCCAGATAACTGCTGTGAAAACACAAATGTTGATTCAAATATAAATGAAGTCAGTAGTCTTGATAACGATGGACAAGAGACCATGTAGCGTGTTAATCAGGTAAGACAAGAATCCACTCGTCTTATCGATACACTAAGCGCGAGAATAAGGATTATGCAAAGAGGGGGTGAAGTTGTCAGACTTACTGCATTACCTGATAGTAAAATCATAAACATGATAGAAAAATTTATTGACAAAAGATCAGTTGTGCAAATAAAGAGAACACAATATGGCATAATAATTACAGTGATCAATACTGAAAAGGTAGCAGATCTTTTAAAAGTCCTTGAAAAACAACTTGTTTCTTTAGATTTGGCACATAGTGTTAAGGGCAAGCTAGAAATTGTCAAGGAAATAGTATAGACTTGCTACAGACTGAAAAAGTATCTAAATAGGCAGAGAGCAGACAATACTCAATACAAAATTAATAAAATTGTGTGAATATCAAGAAGATTGGTAAATTCAACTGTAGTTATTACACTGGAAGGGCAGGAAATTCCTACACACTTGTACAATGGCAGTAGGAAAATTCCTACAGAAATTTACATTCCTCCAGTAATCCAGTGCTCCAACTGTCAGAAATTTAGCCATACAAAAAACTCGTGTAGAAATACTTAAAAATGCAGATACTATGCAGGGGACCACAGCTGTGACAAATGCAAATTAGCGAAGGAAGATATTGATTATAAAATAAAAACAGGAAATGTGCAAATTGTCTCAGAAACCATAGTTCACGTTTCCTAGGATGCCCCCATTATCAACAGATCAAACTTGCACTGTTGAACTCGATCAAAACCAAAACACCATTTAAAGTAGTCATCCAACAACAAAAATCTCCTATCACAACATCTCCAAATCAGTCCTAAAAACAATGCAAAATAAATACTAAAAATGTTGAAATAACACAGAAAAACAAAGAAATATTAATGTCAAAAGAAAGGAACTTATCAAAACAGAGAGCAGTACCTGAAAAAACAAGTACCAGGAGATTCAGTAAGACAGGCAGAAGAAATCTTGATGTCCATGAAAAACATTCAACAACAAGTTGCTATGGATGCTGCTAGATTAGCGGAACTGAAAGAGGAAAATGAGGATTTATTAAAGAGGATCGAGACAGAAAGACAAATTATAAGCAGTAGCGAAAAAGAAGAAGATGAAAAAAAACAAAAACAAAAAAAACAGACACAAGCAGGCAAGTGGAAGGAAAATATGGAAAACTCTATTAAAGATTGCAAATATTTTTATTGATTCCATAACCAGCATAATGAAAACATTCCTACAGAAAATTCAAACTGAACTACAAACTTGTGCAAGCAGTATAAAAGGAAAACTAGAAGAATCTAGTATCAACAAACAAATCAAAATATAATATGTATAAAACAGTAGAATATTATATTAAAATAAACCTACAAATTGAACAGTGGAAGCACAGAACATCAGACTTATACAGTGGAATTGTAGAAGGGCAAAACAAATATGCCAGCATTATTAGGAATGACTAAACATTGTAAATTAATATTTGCCATACATGAGACAAATCTAAATCCTCACCAATGTTTTTTCTATCCCTGAATATAAAATCTGCCATCAATGGTACCTATACCTTGTAGCGGTATGGCAGCTTGTGTACCCTGACAATCCCCAGAGCTATGCCAGTAGGAGTTTTACTTCTGGTAGGTTCACTCAAGCTGGACTGGTCTGCGTGGGTAGGGGTCAGACAAAAGCTGGTACCCTGGTCCTCCAGGTTTGGGATTTTAGCACAGGGCCGACACCCCTGTCTATGTAAAAATGGCAACAAATGGAAAAACTTTTATGCGGGACGGACATCCGGAATCTCAGGCTCGTATGACTGCCAATGGCGAAAGCCAAAAGGAAGCCATTGGCATGAAAACGGATGCCCTGACCACAAAACACGAAACCAGAATTGGATTTTAGAATGTCAGAACTATGAATGAGGCAGGAAAGCTGAGACAAATCACAGCAGAGATGAGGAACTACAAATTACATATCCTGGGAATAAGCGAGAGAAGATGGACAGGGATGGGGAGAATAAAAACAGCTACAGGGGAAACAGTTCTTTATTCTGGTAGAGAGGATGGTCAGCACAACGAAGGTGTAGCCATTATCCTGAAGAAAGGAATGGAAAGGTCTTTACTGGAATGGAAACCCGTTAACAACAGACTGATAAGAATAGGACTGAGAGGGAGATTCACCAACACCACAATTATACAATGCTATCCACCAACAAATGACAGCAATGAAGAGATCAAGGACGAGTTCTATCAACAGGTACAAAAGGAAATGGAAACTGCACCCAGGCACGATCTTATTATAGTAATGGGAGACCTAAATGCAAAAGTTGGAACATGCAATAATTAAAATGAAAGAGTAATGGGGAAATGCGGCAGTGGAACAGTAAATGAGAATGGGGACAAATTAATAAGTTTCTGCAGTATCAACAACCTGGTCATTGGAGGAACACTTTTTCCACACAAAGAAGTGCACAAGTTAACGTGGGAATCACCAAACGGATGGGACAGAAACCAGATAGATCACATTATGATCAGTGGCAGATGGAGACATGCATTATGTGAAAGTAGGAAGAGGCGCAGATGTGGGAAGTGATCATCACCTAGTAGTAGCAAGACTGAAGGTGAAACTCAGAGCTGCTGGACCAGTTGCAGTCAAACAGAAAAGATATAACATCATGAAACTTAAGGACCCCCTCACCAGAAAAGCTTTCGTGGTCGACGTAAAGAGATGATATCAGATTACCAAAAGCCAGGAAAGAACAGAGACTGATGATGTCGACCAGAAATTCAACAATATACAAGGAAAGCAGCAAGTCATGCTTGGGATTCCAGGAAAGACAGAGCCAAGGCTGGATAACACCAGAAACGCTAAACACCATAGCGAAGAGAAAGGAAATGAAAAGAAAGAAAACAGAAGCTAAGTCTCCCAGGTTAAAGGCAATATATAGTGAACAGTACAGTCAGCTGGCTGCCATCACCGGTGTCAATACCTTGTCGAGGTATGGCGGCTTGCGTACCCTGATTACCCCCAGAGCTATGCCAGCGGGAGTTTTACTCCTGGAAGGTTCTACCAAGCTGGACAGGTTTGCGCGGGCAGGGGTCAGACTAAAGCAGACACCCTGGTCCTCCAGGTTGGGGGTTTTAGCATAAGGCTGACACCCCTGTCTATGTAAAAAAAAATTTAAAAAAAAATTGAAGTTACGGAAACAACAACGAATAAACAAACTTTTCTGTGGGACGGACATCCGGAGTCTGAGGCTCAGACGGGTAAACTAAAACAGGTCACGGCAGAAATGAGAAACTATAGGTTACACATTCTAGGGATAAGCGAGAGCAGATGGACAGGGGCAGGAAAAGTTAAAACAGCAACAGGAGAAACAGTACTTTACTCTGGAAGAGAGGATGGACAGCACAATGAAGGTGTAGCCATTATTCTACAGAAAGGAATAGAAAGGACATTACTGGAATGGAAACCCATCAACAACAGACTGATAAGATTAAGATTGAGAGGTAGATTCACCAATACTACAATAATACAATGCTACGCACCAACAAATGACAGCGATGAAGAGGTCAAGGATGAATTCTATCAACAACTGCAGAAAGAAATGGAAGACACACCTAGATATGATCTTATTATAGTAATGGGAGACCTCAATGCAAAAGCTGGTACACACAATGCATATAATGAAAGAGTCATGGGGAAATGTGGCAGCGGAACAGCAAACGAAAATGGGGATAAATTAATAAGTTTCTTTAGTATTAACAACCTGGTCATTGGACGAACACTTTTCCCACGTAAAGAAATTCACAAATTAACATGAGAATCACCAAATGGTCGGGACAGAAACCAGATAGGCCACATCATGATTAACAGCAGATGGAGACATGCATTACAAGATGTGAAGGTAAGAAGAGGTGCAGATGTGAAAGTGAAACTAAGAAGGACTGGACCAACTGTAACTACACAGAAAAGGTTTGACATTAGCAAATTGAAGGACCCCTTACCAGAAAAGCTTTTGTGGCTGACATAAAGAAACGATATCAATTTGCCAAAAGTCAGGAAAAGATATTGACTGATGATATAGACCATAAATTCAACACCATTTCAACAATATATAAGGAAAGCAGCAAATCATGCTTGGGATTATAGGAAAGGAAGAAGCAAGACTGGATAACACCAGAAACATTAAACACCATAACACTGAGAAAGGAAATGAAAAGAAAGAAAACAGAAGCGAAGTCCCCCAGGTTAAAGCAACTATATAGCGAACAGTACAGTCAGCTGGACAAGGAAGTTAAACGTCAAACCCGAGCCAACAAAAGGAATTTCCTAGATGATCTTGCAAGACAGGCAGAAGAGGCAGCTCTGAGAAATGAACAAAGCACAGTATACAAAATAACTAAATTCATCAGCGGAAAACGAGGTGCAAACAATATTACATTAGTAAGAGATAAGCAAGGAAATCTCATCACGACAGCAGAGGGACAGGAAACAAGATGGGCAGAGCACTTCAGAGAAACTGAACAAGGAACCACCAGAGACACAATTAAATGTTCCTGAGGCTGAAAACGATCTAGATGTAAATACAGACATTCCACGAAAAGAAGAAATCATCACAGCAATCAAAGGGTTAAAGAACGGAAAAGCTCCTGGCCATGATAACTTAAATGCAGAGCTATATAAGACAGACCCTGAGCTAGCAGCAGAACTATTAGAACCACTATTTGCACAAGTCTGGAAAACGGGGACAACACCATCAGAGTGGAACAAAGGAATAATTGTCAAATTGCCCAAGAAGGGAGATCTTGCAGACTGCAATAATTGGAGAGGAATCACTCTTCTCTCAGTTCCCAGTAAAATACTAGGCAGGATAATTATACAGAGAATTTCAAAAGCAGTAGACCACAAACTGAGGAAAGAACAAGCAGGATTTAGAAAGAACAGAAGATGTGTAGATCATATATTCACTCTCAGGAACATTATAGAGCAGTGCTCAGAATGGCAAAGACAGCTGTACATTAATTTCGTCGATTTTGAAAAGGCTTTTGACAGCATACATAGGGACAGTTTATGGAAAATAATGAGTGTAGTGTTGGGCAGAGCAACCTAACCTTTGAGGTGAAGACAGGAGTACGACAGGGATGCCCCTTATCAACCACTCTATTTTTAACAGTCATAGATTGGGTGATGCGCCAGACAACAGAGGGCAGTCCAAGAGGAATAAGATGGACTACATTTTCTACTTTGGAAGATCTGGAATATGCAGATGACATTGCACTACTAGCACATTCACATCAACACATCCAGGAAAAAACGGATAGACTTAACTGATTCAGTACATAATTATTTTCAGCTCTGGACGGAATTATTTTTAAGCCCCAAAAATTTACACATACATAATTTACGTTTACTGACAATGTGTGTCTAATCATGAGTTAAGTATAACATATTATATTTCAAATTAAAGTACATTGGATGAACAATATAAATCCATATGCCTTTCTAGCTAATTTTATGTTATGTTTATGTTATAACAGATAACATGTACATGGAAAAAAAGATAACTTGAAATTTTGAACAAAAATCTTCGACTTACGTAAGGCTTGTAACATAAATTGTTATCACAATACAGTTTCACTGCTCTCTTTGTACAGGTAATCCATTTAGAAACACAGAAAAAATAAGAAAGTTATGGTTGATCACACAGTTTGTTCACATATTAGTAACATATCCTGTGTGTTTCCTGCCATTATGGCGATACAACAAAACACGACGAAAAATGAAGATAAATGTGAAAAATTCCCTTCAAACGCAAATAAAAGACGTTGAAGCTTGTTGAAATTTGCCCAGTTTTGTGTTTACTTCCGTTCGAGATAAATTCCGGGCAGTATAAAATATCAGAATGGAAAGAAACAAGGAAATAAATCAGCGTCTTTTAAAAGATCTTGCGGATACAGCGGTCGGCCATTGCGTCTTTTAAAAGATCTTGCGTACGGAATCAGTTAATAAATTTAGCCAGCAGGTGGGCTTGAACATCAATTTAAAGAAGTCAGAGGTCATGATGCTGAATGTGAGCAACTCTGAGCCCGTATTAGTAAGGAATCAGCAACTGGTACAGACAGACACCTTCACATACCTAGGATGCATAGTAACACCAGACGGCGGGGCAGGCAAAGACATCAACATCAGAATGAATAAGGCAAGAACAGCCTTTTTTAGCCTAAACAACATCTGGAAGTCCTCTCAATACAGCACAAGCACAAAATTAAGATTAAGATTATATCAGAGCTGTGTGCTTTCTGTGCTTCTCTATGGTGTGGAATGCTGGAGAGTTACAGAGAAGGAAATGTCGAAATTGTCCTCTTTTCACACAACATGCCTAAGAAAAATTCACCGAATCTTTTGGCTGAATACCATCACCAACCAAGATCTGCTTACTCGGAGCAAGCAAGAGGACATGCACACCATCATAGCTGGCAGACGCTGGAGCTGGGTTGGCCATGTCCTCAGAAGAGACCCTGATGCCATCACAAGAACAGCTATGCTTTGGACCCCTGAAGGAAAACGAAAAGAGGCCGACCAAAAACAACCTGGCGGAGGACTGTGGAGGCTGAGGTGCAAAGAATGAACCAGAGTTGGGGCACTGTACGAAGGATGGCCACCGACCGAGCAAAGTGGAATCAATTTGTTGTTGTCCTACAAGATGCCACTAGGCGTGATGGCCACTGACTGCTTTGACGGTCGGCGGCTAAGGATCAAAGAAGAAGAAGAAAGACAGTCAGCTGGACAAGGAAGTAAAACATAAAACCCATGCTAACAAGACGGCATTTCTGGATGACCTTGCAAGACAGGCAGAAGAGGCAGCACTGCGAAATGAACAAAGCACAGTTTATAAAATAACTAAAACTATTAGTGGAAAACGAGGTGCAAACAACATAACGTTACTAAGAGACAAGCAAGGAAATCTCATCACCACAGCACAGGGACAGGAAACAAGATGGGCAGAGCACTTCAGAGAAACACTGAATAAGGAACCACCAGAGACTCAGTTGAATGTTCCTGAGGCTGAAAGTGACAGACGTAAATACAGACATTCCATGAAAAGAAGAAATCAACACAGCTATCAAAGGGTTAGAAAATGGAAAAGCGCCTTGATCATGACAATCTAAATGCTGAGTTATTCAAGGCAGACCCTGAACTAGCAGCAGAACTATTAGAACCACTATTTGCACAAGTCTGGGAAACTGAGATAACACCAACAGAGTGGAGTAAAGGAATAATTGTCAAATTGCCCAAGAAGGGCGACCTTGCAGACTGCAACATCTGGAGAGGAATTACTCTCCTCTCAGATCCCAGCAAAATACTAGGCAGGATAATTATACAGAGAATTTCAAAAGCAGTTGACTATAAGCTGAGGAAAGAACAAGCAGGCTTTAGAAAGAACAGAAGATGTGCAGATTATATTTTCACCCTCAGGAACATTATAGAGCAGTGCTCAGAATGGCAGAGACAGCTATACATTAACTTTGTTGATTTTGAAAAGGCTTTCGGCAGCATACACTGGGACAGCTTATGGAAAATACTGAGGGCTTGTGGAATTCCCAGCCACATTGTTTCCATCATAAAAAGCCTCTATTCTAACTTTACATGCAGTGTTGGATTGAGTGATGTAACTTTCGAAGTGAAAACAGGAGTACGACAGGGATGCCCCTTAGCAACATTATTTTTGACAGCCAGAGATTGGGTGATGCGCCAGACAACAGACGGCAGTCCAAGAGGAATTAGATGGACAATGTTTTCTACACTGGAAGACCTGGAATATGCAGATGACATTGCACTACTCGCGCATTCACATCAACACATTCAAGAAAAAACCGATAGACTGAATAAGTATGGCCAGCAGGTTGGCCTGAACATCAATCTGAAGAAGACAGAGGTCATGACACTAAATGTGGGCAATACTGAGCCAACAACAGTAAGGAACCAGAAGTTAGAACAGACAGACACATTTACTTACCTAGGATGCATAGTAACACCTGATGGCGGAACAAGTAAGGACATTAACAACAGAATGAATAAAGCGAGAACAGCCTTTGCTAGTCTCAGCAACATTTGGAAGTCTTCCCAGTACAGCACAAACACCAAATTAAGACTGTATGAGAGCTGTGTACTTTCTGTGCTTCTCTATGGTGCGGAATGCTGGAGAGTAACAGAGAAGGAAATGTCGAAACTGTCTTCCTTCCACACAATCTGCCTAAGGAAAATTCTCCGAATCTTTTGGCCAAACACCATCAGCAACCAAGAACTACTTATTCAGAGTAACCAGGAGGACATGCACACCATCATAGCTGGCAGACACTGGAGTTGGGTTGGCCACGTCTTCAGAAGGGATCCTGATACCATCACAAGAACAGCTATGCTATGGACCCCCGAGGGAAAGCGAAAGAGAGGCCGGCCAAAAACAACTTGGCGGAGAACTGTGGAAGCCGAGATGCAAAGAATGAACCAGAGTTGGGGCACTGTACGAAGGATGGCCGCCGACCAAGCAAAGTGGAATCAATTTATTGCTGCCCTACAAGACGCCACCAGGTGTGATGGCCACTGACTGCTTTGGCAGTTATGGATCAAAGAAGAAGAATATAAAATATTTCGAAATGAAAGGAAGGATAACCAAAAAGGAGAAGTGGCATTTATGGTTCTTAAATCATACATAATAACTGACTGGGAATCGTTTGCAACAGAAAATTTAGAAGGAATACATATAATGGTATCTAGTGAATTAAAGGTACAGGTAAAGGATCCCATTACATGCCCATTGAGGCATATTGGGAATATGGTGGGAGGCCCATATTTTCTTGACCATTGGCACACTAGGGGTGATGTGGTCAGCATCACGCCGGCCGCCTTTACCTTCCCAGAGTTGCTCTGGTACCCAGTACATGAGGCTGGGTCGACCCCCAGAGCCGTTTGCGGTCTAAAAAATCCCACCTCAACTGGGGATCGAACCATGGACAACCAAGCTAGGAAGCCAGTGCACTAACCACTGTGCTACCGCAGCTCATCTAGTGAATTAAGGGAAATAAAAATCATTAACCTCTAGTACTCTACTGTTCAAGTGGTTATATAAATGATAGGGATCTTGCAGAAGTAAAGAAGAGATTAAGCAATAAATCTATTGTAGTGGGAGATTTCAATGCTCACCACACAGCTTGGGAGGTAATTTGATAGACAAATCAGGAAAAATACTGTTAGATTTCATACAACACAATGAATTAATCATATTAACTGATGGTTCAATAACAAGAAATAATCCTTGTATAAATGAATAAGACACAGCAATTGAAATAATCATCGTAACATCCAATCATACCAATACAAAGTGGAAAATTATTGAGAGCACAAACTCATAGGATCTGCCCATTGAAATGATAATAAATGACACTAACAAGCCAAACAAGATGACGGAGAAATCAATATTTCACTATAATAATGCTTTTCAAAATGAAATGGAAGAATTATCAATTAATAATATAGAAAGTGAAAATGTTGAAATATTTAGTGTATCAGAAAATGGCTTTATAAATAAGAATCTGTGATGGTGTGAGGATAAGGGATAGTCTGATGGAGTGCTCATGTGGATGATGGCAGATAGTTGGTATATGGAGAACTGGGAAACATCTGCCAAAATTATATAAGGATCTACAAAAGAAAATAAATAAAGTAAGTAAATGGATGACAAAATGGGAATTTCAGCTGAATACAAATAAAACAATGGGAATGATCTTTAGTAAAGGTGGGGTTGTTAAAAATAAAATTATAGACATAAATATCCAAAGGCAAAGCATTAATACAGCGCAAATCACTCAATATCTAGGAGTGTCGTTGAACCAACAGCTAAACTGGAATAAATACATAGATAAACTAGTGGAGTCTTGCAGAGGATTGACTAACTTGTTAAGATATTTGAAAGGTAATGGATGAGGTGCAAGCACTAAGAAAATGCTCACTTTTAATAAATCTTTTATCACAGGAAAAATAGATTTTGGAAGTATAATATATGACTCTGCTGCACACTGTAACAAGATTAAATTACACAGAATACAGCATCAAGCTTTATGTACAATAGCAGGCGCAATCATATCAACATCAATGGGAGCTCTATAGGTGGCTTTAGGAATTATACCATTCAAATTATGGAGAAAGGAGTCAAGACTAAATTACATGAACAAAGTTATGTTAGATAAGTATCACCCAGCACATACAGCTTTTTACCAGATGTCAACTAACAACTCAAGCCAATCCAATGAATACAAATAGATACCCTACATGATGGAAGTGTATGGAGGAAATTGTCCATCTGGCTCCTTTAATTACATCAATTAATAACAGTTGTGAATACAGGCCAGTGGTTCCACCTTGGGAGGTCAAGAAACCAGACACAATCACCTAGCAGAAATACTTTCAAAAAAAAATAATACTGAAAATATTCAAAATACAGCCAATAAATATATACAACAACTATCAAAAGACAGAATTACTGTATACACAGATGGATCCAAGGGAGAGGATGGCAAATTGAGGATAGGAATGTATATTCAAATATGGCAAAAGAGTATAGTATCACAGAAAAAAAATCAATTTACACTGCAGAGATGGTGGCAATACTAAAAGCACTAGATATATTCTCTAATAACCCTCCCAAGAAACTATACTGTTCAAAAAAAGAAACGCAACATTATTGGAATGGTAATGGACACCAAATTTCAAACTTGTACCAAAATTTTATTTTACGGAATTAATGTGTCAATCTTGGCATGAAGAAACTTTCAGACTTTAACAATGAAATGATGTTCATTAAATTTGGTTTGGACTTTTATTCTTTGCGACTGAGGCCTCCGTTTCAGTAAGGTGTATGGCCTCCTCTGGCCTCTATCAGAGAACGACATCTCCTTGACATGTATCCGATTAGCCGTTGGATCTGTTGTTGTGGGATGGCTGCCCACTCTTCCCGCAGTGCAAGAGACAACTGTCGGAGATTGGCTGGAGCCATGTCTCGCTGACGGAGTCGTCTGTCGATTTCATCCCATAAGTGTTCTACGGGGTTCATGTCTGATGACATGGCTGGCCACGGAATGGTCTGGATGTTGTTGTCAGCGAGGAACTGGGTGGTGAGTTGTGCCACATGAGGTCGAGCGTTATCCTGCTGAAAAATCGACCCTCGTGCAGCCAGAAGTGGAAGGACGTGAGGACGAAGAATTTCAGCGACGTATCGTTGGGCATTCAGGCGTCCTTCAATTTGCACCATGTCACTTCTTCCCATGAAGTTGATCGCCCCCCCCACATCAGTACACCTCCACCACCATGTGGAGGAGCCTCATCAACACTGTTCTGGGCGTAGCGCTCATGGACTCTGCGGTAAACTCTTCTCCGTCTATCATGTCGCTGGAGCACAAAAAATGATTCATCACTAAACCAAACCCGTCTCCAGTCATTCCCAACAGTCCATTGACAATGCTGGTTCACCCACTGCTGTCGGTTCTGGCGATGCCGGTCCGTAAGAACAGGACCTCTGTAGGGTCTTCTAGCCCAAAGACCAGAGTCGTGCAGCCGGTTCCTGACCGTTTGATCTGAAATTCGACGAGCTGCTGACATTGACTGGACTGTGGAGGACGCAGATGCAAGTCGATTCCTGAGGTGACGCAGCCGTATGAAGCGGTCTTCGGCGGGAGTTGTGACTCTGGGTCTTCCACTGTGCGGCCGGTCTGCCACTAAGCCAGTTTCTTGAAATCGCCTCCAAAGGCGACTAATGGTGCTTCTAACCACATTAAATTGTCTGGCCACTACACTTTGTGACTGTCCAGTCTGTAAACATCCAATGATGATGAGTCGTTGTTCTGTAGTGAGATGAGCCATACTTGCGCATTGAATTTTCAACTGAATTTATTCGAGGAGCGTCAATCTTTTATAGGCATTCAATAATATGGTCAGAGAGTTTTGTGTTCAGTGTGGCTGTATAACCTACCACCATCAGCATTTATTCATGCTGGAGCCCAGTTATTAACAAAAATGTAAAAATTACCATTTTGTTGAAATCGACAAATGGATTCTAAACTTAAATTAAAAAATTAATTAACGAAGCATTGAGAGAAGGGGAAATGGAAGGTATATTTCAGTAGGTCAGCGTTAGTAAGAATGCACGCTATCTACCCGTCAGTTGTTATGGTAATAATAGAAATGCAGGTTAAAAGTAGCAATGTCACGTGATGTTTATCCAATGAGAAAGCGTAGCCAGCTTAGCTTCACTACGGACCTGCCGGCAAAGATTTCCTAGGGCAGTTTGAGCTGTGATTCAACATGCAGACTGACGTGTTTTTGTGTAAGTCTTGAACATTTGGTTCAAGCAATGTTATCTTGCTGGTTTTTTTTCCTTCAATGTAAGTAGAGTGAAGTCTCGAATTGCCTTGTTTAATTTTCAGCCTAACATGATTACTATATGTATAAAATATTGCTATGAGAAACTGAACGAAGGATTGAAAATATTTGCTGAAGGAAATACAAAATGAAACTACAAGATATTGGAAAAGGAAATTACAGGTGGTAACCTACACAAAAGGAAAGTTAATATGAAGTCTTTTTGAGAACCCCGAGATTTAGAAGGATCATGAAAAAAAAATATTGAATAACACTATAAGACATGGTATTGTGACGTCATTGAAGAAGGAAACATACATATTATGAAAAGAAACGACTACTTTCGGTTGATGTACATAATTGTAAATGCCTGTTGAATTTTGGTTAGTAAACCACTTGAATCTGTTGTTGAAGTCAAAATAAAATTATGAAAATTACTAAGCTATTGAGGACTTTACGCTTGTGTAATGCATGGAAGCATGGTCCAGTTCACATCCAAATCCTAGTAGGAAAAGCTCTCTAATTTCACCAGCAGTAAGAGGAATGAACGATACCTGCACACCCAAATAGAGTGTGAGAAATTTCCATCTCTGGCGAGCTTGAAGCCAGTACGACAATCACTCACATAGATATAAATTGCAAGGAAAAGTTAATGAAATAATGAACCACTAAAAGAGCCCCAAGAAGTTACATTTTAAAAGCACACCACCACATATACACTAATTGGTTCCGAGTTCCAGTCTCAATAATAAGCACCACGGCTACATCAATAAGTTTCACAGGATTCTCATGAACCTGACACGAGTTATTGTCAAAAATGTTGTTTTGACCTTGACCTCTTTCATGACCTCACGAATCATGAGGTGAGTACAATTCAGGTAACCACGAGAAGTTAATGACCAGGTGGACACAGTCGATAGGTTGACTGATATCCAATCAGCGAATATCTTTTATAAAAGTAACACCAAAAAAGTTGCGTTTCTTTTTTTGAACAGTATAACAATTTTAGCTGACTCTCTTTCAACAATTCAGACACTTAGAACCGTACGAGAATGCAGTAGACCTGATATAGTTGAGGAGATATTTCTGGCTACTACATACTTATATTCAAGAGGATGTTCAGTCTTAACCACTTGGATACTTTCACATGTTGGCAAAGAGGGAAATGAAAAGGCAGATAAAGAAGCCAAGAAAGGTAGATCTGCTAACAATCTAATAAATGAAGGGATGAGTAAATCAGAGATTAAGAGCTTAATTAAAGATTTAGTAACAGATGAATGGAAAGCAGAGTGGGATAAAAATCTGAAAGGAAGACATGCACCTAAGATGTTAAAGGCTCCAACAAGAAAATGTCAAATATCTAGGGAATTTAAAATTCCCAGTAATAAGAAATTTCTCAGACCACAGCTGGGAAAACGCTATATAAGAATAGAAGAACCTTACTGTGCAGGATTTCTTCAAGACAATAAAATAGAGCATTTCTTGTTAAAATGTAAGAGGTATGAACAAATGAGAATACCAATATTAGATTATTTGCAGGCATCAAATTTACCTATAAATATAAAAGAGGTGTAAAATAGATAGACCTAGGGAACTGCATAATATAGTCAAACAGGATTTAACAAAAACAAGTTAATATATAGTAATTGGGAATGTAAAGGTCTGATGCTGTTCTTACAAAAGAGATAAATTTTAACAGGTGAAAGTCAATTAAATATATCTGTAAGTCAGTTATATAACTGGAACCACCAGGCCTTTACTTCTTCTTTGATCCTTAGCCGCCGACCGTCAAAGCAGTCAGTGGCCATCACGCCTAGTGGCATCTTGTAGAGCAACAATAAATTGATTCCACTTTGCTCGGTCGGTGGCCATCCTTCGTACAGTGCCCCAACTCTGGTTCATTCGTTGCATCTCAGCCTCTACAGTCCTCCGCCAAGTTGTTTTTGGTCGGCCTCTCTTTCGTTTTCCTTCAGGGGTCCATAGCATAGCTGTTCTTGTGATGGCATCAGGGTCTCTTCTGAGGACATGGCCAACCCAGCTCCAGCGTCTGCCAGCTATGGTGGTGTGCATGTCCTCTTGTTTGCTCTGAGTAAGCAGATCTTGGTTGGTGATGGTATTCAGCCAAAAGATTCGGTGAATTTTTCTTAGGCATGTTGTGTGAAAAGAGGACAATTTCGACATTTCCTTCTCTGTAACTCTCCAGCATTCCACACCATAGAGAAGCACAGAAAGCACACAGCTCTGATATAATCTTAATTTTGTGCTTGTGCTGTATTGAGAGGACTTCCAGATGTTGTTTAGACGAAAAAAGGCTGTTCTTGCTTTGTTCATTCTGTTGTTGATGGCTTTGCTTGCTCCGCCGTCTGGTGTTACTGTGCATCCTAGGTATGTGAAGGTGTCTGTCTGTACCAGTTGCTGATTCCTTACTGATATGGGCTCAGGGTTGCTCACATTGAATGTCATGACCTCTGACTTCTTTAGATTGATGTTCAAGCCCACCTGCTGGCTATACTTATTAAGTCTATCCGTTTTTTCCTGGATGTGTTGATGTGAATGTGCTAGTAGTGCAATGTCATCTGCATATTCCAGATCTTCCAATGTAGAAAATGTAGTCCATCTTATTCCTCTTGGACTGCCCTCTGTTGTCTGGCACATCACCCAGTCTATGACTGTTAAAAATAGAGTGGTTGATAAGGGGCATCCCTGTCGTACTCCTGTCTTCAACTCAAAGGTTAGGTTGCTCTGCGCAACGCTACACGTAAAGTTGGCATAGAAGCTTTTTATGATTGACACTATGCAGCTTGGAATTCCATAAGCCCTCAGTATTTTCCATAAACTATCCCAATGTATACTGTCAAAAGCCTTTTCAAAATCAATGTACAGCTGTCTTTGCCATTCTGAGCACTGCTGTATAATGTTCCTGAGGGTAAATATATGATCTACACATCTTCTGTTCTTTCTAAACCCTGCTTGTTCTTTCCTCAGTTTGTGGTCTACTGCTTTTGAAATTCTCTGTATAATTATCCTGCCTAGTATTTTGCTGGAAACTGAGAGAAGAGTGATTCCTCTCCAATTATTGCAGTCTGCAAGATCTCCCTTCTTGGGCAATTTGACAATTATTCCTTTGTTCCACTCTGTTGGTGTTGTCCCTGTTTTCCAGACTTGTGCAAATAGTGGTTCTAATAGTTCTGCTGCTAGCTCAGGGTCTGTCTTAAATAGCTATGTATTTAAGTTATCATGGCCAGGAGCTTTTCCATTCTTTAACCCTTTGATTGCTGTGATGATTTCTTCTTTTCGTGGAATGTCTGTATTAACATCTAGATCATTTTCAGCCTCAGGAACATTCAATTGTGTCTCTGGTGGTTCCTTGTTCAGAGTTTCTCTGAAATGCTCTGCCCATCTTGTTTCCTGTCCCTCTGCTGTCGTGATGAGATTTCCTTGCTTATCTCTAACTAATGTAATATTGTTTACACCTTGTTTTCCGCTGATGAATTTAATTATTTTGTATACTGTGCTTTGTTCATTTCTCAGTGCTGCCTCTTCTGCCTGTCCTGCAAGATCGTCAAGGAAATTCCTTTTGTTGGCTCGTGTTTGGCGTTTAACTTCCTTGTCCAGCTGACTGTGCTGTTCGCTATATAGTTGCTTTAACCTGGGGGACTTCGCTTCTGTTTTCTTTCTTCTCATTTCCCAGGCCTTTACACCTCCTCCTTAATATTATTCTTGTTTGGAGTTTCTGTTTGATTTTGTTCAGTTTTATCTCGCTTTTGTTTTTTGGGGCTTTTAAAAAACAAACAAACATACAAGCATAATTGGAAATTATGATTTGCCCTATTTACAATGATTTGACAGGTGTAATGCCACTTTCCCACATCGGCAGTTGTTCATGTTATTTGGAATTGAAAACAATAGATATCTTAATTGTAACCCATCAGAGGTTGAACTGGATATTTATCATCATTAATTACCAAAAAAAAAATAGTTGGTGGATTTGATGTAATCTCAGACACCTCCAGGCTTTCTCACCCCCTTCCATCTTGTTAACAGCAGGGCATTTGTGAGAGACTTTACTTTGTTTGTTTTTGTTTGTTTGTTTTCTCATTTGTTTGTATTAGTTTGTTTTTTATTTTTATTGTTTGTTTCTTTCGTGAAAAGGGGGCGTCACACAAATACATTCACACAATTTTGGTTTTGATTTTCTATATTTGGACTGAGTGGAGGGCAGAAGATGATACTATACTACTGGACAAAAGTTAAGGGCCGCCATTCAGTTTAGACAAAGTTTATATAATTCTTCGTGAGCAGGGTCGATTTTCCAAATGTCCGGTAGCTTGAAATCTCTCAAGAAATCTCTGGATGGTAGAGTGGGACACTGCTAAACGTCTTGCAACATGACGAACAGATTGACCATCCTGAATCCATGCCATGGCTCGACCGCGGTCTAGTGCTGAGACTTCTCCTTGGTGGCATGGCTAATGCAGTGATCATTTCGACCACTTGTCATACTGATTTATTGCATACCAACGGTGAACACTCTTTACCGATGATCATTTTCCACGTGCATTCAAATTCAGCTCACTTTTTCACCTTTTGAACTAGTGGGACGTGTTGCAAAAACCACGAGTTTTTGCAGTAACAATGGCAATTTTCACGTGCGGGTTAAAATGACCCAGTTTTTTGACATAAAAAAAAAATGAACCTAGTGCACACAGAAATGTATACACATTTCTCTGAGCTCAGTTTTAATGACATTTTCACTTGTCTTTACAGTTTGCCAATCAATTATATAAACCTTGTCTAAACTGAATGGTGGCCCTTAACTTTTGTCCAGTAGTATATATCTGGAAATCAAAAATCTGATTTTATTGTCTTGAATTTATTACACTATATATCCTAATTATAACTGATCAAGGGTTGAATGGAGCACTTTATTTTTAAAAAGAAAAGCTTTATCAATCTGTACATCATAAAACATTTCAGTAAAATAACATTAGATTTTTTTTATTTTTTTTATTTGATGATGAGAAATATCTGGTTCACCTCTGATGGGTTATAATAATATGAATAATTGCAGATACGTGAAAGTAGCATCATTTTTTGAAAAGACAAAGTGGCATCACATCACCTGTCCAATCATTGTAAATAGGCAAATTAAAATTTCCAAGTTTTCATGTATGTAAACATTAAAAAAAAAAAATAGATAAAACAAAACTAAAAAACAGCAACAACAAAATTAAAAAACACCAAACAGATATAATAAACAGGGGGAGGGGTGTAAAGGCGTAGTATGTTTAATCAGATATTTAATTGACTTTCATTTGTTATTTGTCAAATGTATTATAAGAACATCATCAGACCTTCACCTTCCCAATTATTATGTATTAACTTTTGTTAAATACTCTTTGACTGTATTATGCAGTTCCCTGGGTCTGTCTATTATTAACACTTTTTGAAGCCTGCAAATAATCTGATATTGGGATTCTCATTTGTTCATGTCTCTAACAATGAAAGTTCAGTATTATTGTCTTGAAGACATTCTGCAAAATGTAACCCTGAATCCTGACTTTTTAAATTCTGTATTTGGAATTCTTAGAATTAATTTTCCTCTGACTTATCTGGCTGCTAATCTATTTTGTTGTGTCTTAGATTCAGAGAAAATTTCTTCACTGTAGGCTTTTCAAATAAGCTAGTGTTAAAGATCTTCACATTATTTCTAAAGTACTCAAAATAAAATTTTAGCTGTTTCTTTTTGCCTCATATACGTGAATGATTTAATGGCATCATGTTATATTTTATTGCAAATTTTACTAGATTTATAAAATATTTTATATTAGTTTGTGTGTTTTATAAAATTTATGACTGATTTTTATGTTTTCCATTTGAGGTCAGGAATGTTACCATAGATAACACATATCCACCATGTCAGAAAAATTAGCAAAGTTGAAAGTTGAAGGGCTTCCAAAAGACACATCAGTGAGTCAGCTTACTCTAGTATTATCAAACAAGAGGAGACAAGGAGGTGGTCCCATTGAAAGCATAGAGTTGACCAAACTCGGTGATACATGTTCCGCTGTTGTTACTTTTGAAAACAGCAATGGTAAGTAATGTTTCTACGTGCTGCCTAGTGCCCCTTTATCATATAAGAGTTACGCCAACTAAAATTTGGCTGCCATTTTCGGCTGTACCCGAATAGCAGGAAAATGGACCCAATCGCGATTTTCAGACCTAATATGCATTTTCGTTTAGGTTAACTAATAATTTGAAATAAAATTAGATGCAAATACAGTAGCACATATTTGTACTATTCTTTGTATTTCAACTAACAAAACAAAAAGAAGAAAACTAGTTTACTTACCGGTTTATTGAATAGAATCAGTAGCGTGAATTATTAACACATACTCCGTTGAATTTTAAATTCCGTTAGAATTTCACTATTTAGCAACAAATATTCCGTACGAATTGCAACACTTAGCAAAACATACTACCTTATAAAATAATATAATAAAAATAATAAAAAATAAATTATAATTTTATTATATTTTTATTATATATATATATATATATATATATATATATATATATATATATATATATATATATATATATATATATATATATATATATATATATATATATATATATATATATATATATATATATATATATACTGTATATACTGTATATACTGTATATATATATATACAGTAGAACTCCATTTATCCGAACCCCAATTATCCGAACATCCAATTATCCGAACACTTTTTCCAGAAAAAAAAAAAAAATCGGATGCCACAGTCACGTTAGACTAAAATTCTGAATCTTTTGATGCGGCAAACTTCAAATGTGTGCGAACAATTTGTAGAGAATGGGATGGCTAATGGTCGGTCGCTTACGTACAGGAAGTCAGTTAGATCATAAAGTCAGTTAATATCTGGTTTACCAATCCAAAGTACGTGTGCGTTCTAGGTAGAACACTGGCTAAACAGACAGTTCAACTTAAAATAATTGTGTCTGCTACTACAGCAGAATAATTTTGGTGTACAAGTATTTCTCTGTGCGATATGGCACCTCCCAGTAGGCCTAAAGCATATAAAAGGAACCGCAATGTTTTGTCAATTGAAACGAAAACAGAAATTATCAAGAGACTAGGACAAGGTGAAACTGTGTCTTCACTTGCGAGGATTTTCAATGTTGGGAAAGCTACCGTCTCTGACATCAAAAGTAACAAGGATAAAATTATGAGTTTTGCATCGAAATTTGATAGTGAAAATGGGTCGAAGAAACGTAAAACCATGAGAAATGCGAAAGATGTGAACTTGGAAGAGGCTTTGTATATATGGTTTGTGCAAAGAAGAAGCAAAGGGGAACCTATCTCTGGTTCTCTGTTGTGTGAAAAGGCACTTCAGTTCAACAATCAACTTGACGGTCCTCCTGACTTTAAGGCTAGCCAGGGATGGTTAAGAAACTTTAAATCTCGTCATGGCATACGAGAATTGGAGATTCAAGGGGAATCTTTATCTAGCGATGCAACTGCCGCTAAAAATTTTAAAGAAACTTTCTTGGCTTTTTTGGAAGAAGAAGGTTATTCACTCGATGATGTGTATAATGCCGATGAGACTGGCTTATACTGGAAATCATTGCCTCAAAAATCACTTGCATCTCAGCGCGAAGCAGCTGCCCCTGGGTTTAAAAAGTGCAAAGAGAGAGTAACAATTTTGGTAGCCGCGAATGCCAGTGGAAGTCATCGTTTACCGGTGCTAATGATCGGCAAAGCCAAAAAAACCACGTTGTTTAAAGAATGTGACATGTCTCCCATTGTGTTACAAAGCACAGAAGAGTGCTTGGATGAATAGTGAAATATTTCTTGATTGGTATACAAATCAGTTCATCCCAAATGTGAAGAGGTTGAGAGAACAAGAAAAGAAAACTGGAAAAGTAATTCTTCTACTGGACAATGCACCATCTCATCCAGAGACGGATACATTGAATGCAGTTGATGCAAATTTTAAAGTAATTTTTCTGCCTCCCAATGTAACAGCACTGATTCAACCAATGGATCAGGGTGTTATAGCAAAGCTTAAAAAGATGTACAAGAAGGAAGTCCTGCGTCGTTTATTGTTGGCTGAAGATGAAGAAAGTGTGGTGGCGTTTTCCGAAAAGCTTAATCTCAAAGACTGCTGCTATATGTTAGCTGATGCTTGGACCACACTGTCACAAGATAATCTGAACAAGGCTTGGAGTAGATTGCTTGGGAAAAAAGGAGGAAATGAAACTACTGCAGTGGACACAAATGATGATTGTATAAATGAAGTTGTGGAACTGTTTCAAGCAATGCCGGATTTTCGGACTGTGACAAAGATGATGCACACATGTGGCTAGAAGATGATAATGATTCTGGTTTTCAGTTTTTGAATGACGAAGAAATTTTGTCTTTTGTGCAAGAAGAAAACCAAATACATGTAGTGACCGATGATGAAGACTCCTCAGAAGTACACGATGTACTTGTAGATTATGAAGAAAAACCAAAACGTCGACCAAGTCCTGAAGAGGCCGTTATAGCACTAGAAACAGCGATGGCTTGGTACGAGCAAGAAGATGACAGCTGTCCTACACAGCTTCTGCTGTTGAAGAGAATGCGGGACTTAGCAGCCAAAAGGAGACTATCCAGTTTGGTGCAAAAGAGGATTCCTCATTATTTTAAATAGTGGGCTACATCTGTGCAAGTACATGTATACGTAAGTTGCGCCTGGTTTTGAATCGTTTGTAATGTTATTTTGAAAACATTTCTCTTTCTTAACAAAAATAATTAATACAAGTAGTACATGCACTGCAGTGTAATAAAAGATTTTGGTGATACAGTGATCTAATACAGTGTGGGTATTATTATTACAGTACAAGTAAATATGTTTTATAGTGTATTTTCCTTGTGATGGTTAATTATTTTTAGAAATATGTGTACATGTACTCGATACATTATGTAATCCAATTATCCGAACATTTGATTATCCGAACGATGCTCGGTCCCATGGGGTTCGGATAAATGGAGTTCTACTGTATATATATATAATATGAGATCATACACGAATCATAGACTACTCACTTACTGGAAAGATTAAACAAAACATAGAAGATAAGGAAGCCAAAATAGAGACAAACATAAAATTTCATTATATTATATAATTTTTATTATATAATTTTTTAAATTTTATATATTATAATTATAAAATTATATAATTTATATTATATAATTATAAAATTATATATATATATTTGTGTAAGTGTGTGTGCGTGCGCGCGTGCGTGCGTGCGTGCACGTGTGTAAAAAAAATTTATAATTATATATTATATTTATAATCTATTTATAAATCTAAATATATATAAATATAATCTTATAAATATAGAAGAGGTGTTAAGAATAGACAGTCCTAGGGAACTGCATAATATAGTCAAACAATATTTAATACGAACAAATGTTAATATATAGTGGCTGGGAATGTGAAGGTCAGATGCTGTTCTTACAATACATATGACTTTTAATAGGCGAAAGTCAATTAAATATCTGTTAAAGTCAGTTATATAACTGTAACCACCAGATCTTTACACCCCTCCATTTTAATATTATTCTTGTTCAGAGTTTCTTCTTTATTTTTTTTTTAACACATTAACTACCGAATTGAAAAACACACTGTGGCCGAATTAAATTTTTTTCCCATTTTCATCCTGTAGGTGTTTGCACAAAGTAAGCTGTAGTTTTCGTAATTGTTTAAAGATTTTTATGAATTACACGTCATTTTAAAGATAAATGAATGTACTATTACAATAAGCACCGGTTGTAACTCTAATAGAGGTTGTTGCTATTTAACGGCCCTCCGATGGCCGAGGACTTGCAATATTTTCACAATTATAACTGCTTGCGCCCCATCTCTATCAAAATCACAATTTCAATCAATGTGCACACAGTTTTCACTCTTGTCCTCATCGCTAGATCTATCAGTCAATTGTTGAAGCACGTTTCTATCCTATTCAGGCGTTAGACGAGATGTACACGCAGTTTTAGTAGTCCTATCACTAGTTGCCACGGTAAACAGTTTTACACGATTTGGTAACTAACCCAAAACGCTGAAAAATATGAAAATAATATCAATTTTCCCAGTGTTCTACAACAACCATGCTTTGGGAATTTGTTTTCCGGTGGCAACTTAAAATCTCGAACCAGATCAGAGAGTGTTTCAGTACATTTTTCATTCGTTTTATTACTAAAATTAGATTGGCGCTCTGAGCGGCTTGCGGTCCAAATGTGATTATTTTGTGAGCCGCTGACAGCGGCTTGCGGTAGTTAATGTGTTAAATTGTTTGTTTGTTTATTTATTTAACGTAAAAGCATAATTGTGATTGTCCCTATTTACAATGATTTGACAAATGTGATGCCACTTTCTCTTATCAGCAGTTGTTCATATTATTTTGAATTGAAAACAATATATATCCTAATTATAACCCATCAGAGGTTGAACGGGATATTTATTTTCATTAATAAAAAAAAAAAAAAAATCTTACTCGATGCTTATTCTCGCTACTAGCCCTGGTATTGTCCAGCCGAAAATGGCGTCTACGTCGTTCACCTTCGTTTTCGATTCTTACATAGTTGGCGTAACTCTCTATTGATAAAAGGGCACTAGTGCTACCTATTTGACATCAGATTTTGCAATTTATTATTTGTTTTCATATATTGTCATTTCTGATCTGGTCCTGACATTTAATTTTAATAATCATTTAAGTGGCTATGTACTAGTGCATAATTAAGATTATACGAGAGTTGTTTACTTTCTGTGCTTTTGTATGGTGCGAAGTACTGGTAAGTAACAAAAAAGGAAATGTCCAAATTTAAGGTGACCATATTATTTTGTTAAAAATGAGGACATTTTCCTGATTTTTTGACGTAAAAAGGAGGATACTTTTTAAGAAAAGGAGGACACAATAATTTTACCAATTTAATACATTTATGTAAAGAATCATGATCAGATATATAGAAATACTTCATTGAAATAAAAAATCTTTTTACAATTTTCATAAAATGCATATTTTAATAATTTTTCCATCAAGCATTTTGTTTTCAACATCACTTAATATTCTTTACTTTTCACTTGACATTATTTTTCACAGTACGGTAAGTCTGAATTTCCAACTAAATACTTGTGGAACTCTGTACATGAAACATTCTTATAATTGTACTGAACTTGTAATATTCCTTGTTGGATTCAGAAAATGAGCTCAGACGCATTCCAAATGTTATTAATTCAGGCAATAAATTTTTAACTGATAAAATTACAAACTGTATTAAAAAAAACAAAAAAAAAACTGAATAATTATAATAATATGCATATGAAACTGTTTACCAGTAAGCTATATTATTTTCTGTAAACTAAAAATGAATGAATGGATTTGTACTTAAAATATACTGTTCAAAAAAAGAAACGCAACATTATTGCAGTGGTAATGGACACCAAATTTCAAACTTGTACCAAAATTTTATTTTACGGAATTAATGTTTCAATCTTGGTGTGAAAAAACTTTCAGACTTTAACAATGAAATGATGTTCATTAAATTTGGTTTGGACTTTTTTATTC
>JAMPIV010005538.1:0-98413 GCA_024509875.1 Oreohelix idahoensis
TTGGACAGAGCGTCGCCGCTTCTGACATTTTTGAAAGATTTCGTGTGTGTGCAGTGGAATTTCCCTGCCACTATCGTCATTTCGTCAGTTTTGGCGATCGTCAGGAGATGGTCGGAGGTCGGCACTGGTCTTTCCAAGAATCTCTTTAACAGATTTAAATGGAAAGCCTTCTCCTTTCCTTGAATAGAGATCTGGTAGTTAGCCTTAGAAATCCTTTTCCGGACGGTGAACGGCCCTTGCCATCCGATCCTCAGTTGGTTGTTTCCGGTAGGGAGTAACACCAAAACTTTCTCTCCTGCTTCCAGTTCTCTTTCTTTCGCGACTTTCCTGTATCGGTTAGCGTGCTTTGTGCGTGCTCGCTTAAAGTTAGTCGTTGCTAGGTCCCATCCTAGTTTCAACCTATCCTTTAAACCCGACACATATTTACTTGCTGAGAAAACTGTCTCATCAGCCTTCAGGTCTCTCAGCGACCAAAGTAAGGCTTCAAGCGGGCCCTTAATGGGTCTGCCGAATAAAAGCGTAGCTGGCGGAAATCCTGTGGAAGTATGAGGAGATTCTCTGTAGCCAAATAAAGCTGCCGGAATGCAACAATCCCAATCTTCAGGTTTCACTTGTGCCAGTTTACTTAACATCATGTTGAGGTTTCCGTTAACACGTTCTACTAACCCACTTCTGGCCAGAGTGTAAGGCTTAGTGTAGATGTGCTGGTCCCTCAAGATCTTAACGATCTCATCCATCAACAGGTTTCGGTATAATAATAATAATAAATTCTTTAAGCACCAAACACGGCGCATAAGGCAGAAACTAGTGCTCTCCAGGTTGTTCGTTGTGACGCCACTCCTCTTAGCTCTTGCACATTATTTAGGCCCAACGTTCTTCCTTCTCTTATTATTGTTCTTCTGAGTGTTTCTTTTGGTCTTCCTTTTTTCCTCTTACCCTCAGGAACCCAAGTGAGCGCCTGTAGTGGTATTCTGTTGTTTTGCATTCGTAGGACATGACCGATATATGACCATCTTCTTTTCCTTATATAGTCGGAGACATATTTCTGCCTAGAGTCTTCTCTTATTTGTCGATTAGTCTTGAATTCTTTCCAACTGATGTTCATGAGTTTTCTAAGACATTTGTTCTCGAATGTATTCAGCTTGTTCTCCCATGATTTTGTTATTTTCCAACTCTCACAGCCGTATGTTAACACTGAGATAACATTTGAATTAAACAGACGAAGCTTGGTATGTATATTCAATGATCGTAATTTCCAAATGTTAGATAATCTATTGAAGGCGCTAGCTGCCAAAGCAATTCTAGTATGGATTTCTCTTGTTGTGTCACCATCCTGAGTCATTTTACTGCCTAAATAATTGAAACTTTCAACTTTCTGTAGTTTTTCCCCGTTCAAGATGATATCAAAGGTATCGTTAGAAAAGTTCATAGCTTTAGTTTTAGAGGCATTTATTCAGGTATTGAAACTGAAGCATTATACAGGTGTATGAATACTTTGAATTAATTTATTAGGCTGTAGAAGGCATAAAGAAAGTTGCAAGGGAGAATTTTGGCTAATGAATTGTACCTCCATGAAATATGTAAATAAACCCATCATGTTGCACTGTACTACTTCGATAGCCTTTATATATAAGAGAGAGAGAAGTAGAAGTCTGAATGCAAGGCCATTATAAATAATTCACACCCAACACCACTAGTACGAGGGAGTCGCTGCTCACCACCAAGGAGGGAAGAACGGATACTGGGAGTCAAAAAGACGAACCAAATCTCATCCAAGAACTACTATCTCTGGCGGAACAAGGGGGACAGTAAGAGAAATAGTCTCACTTGGAGGAAGGAAAAAAAAGTGAATGATAGATAACTAGGCCTGCCTCAGCCACCTAGTTATAGTTAGGATTGGACAGGGACCATCACCAGCTCGGTCACAGAATATCCTATTTGGTGCCTTTGGACCAGTTCACGGCTCACCACCACCGCCACTGTGACAGAATATCCTATTTGGTATGGAGATCCATTATCCATCAACACTTGCTGAGGGAATCCCAACCGAGTGAAAATCTGCACTAGGGCTTCTGCGACATGCTTGGCATCTGCGCATGTTAGCGGGATAGCTTCTGCCCATAAAGTGCATGTGTCGACTAAGGTCAGGATAAACCTGTTCATTCTTTTAGTCCTTTCTAGGGGTCCTAAAATGTCGATCACAACCCGTTCGAATGGTGTATCCTCTATTAGCATTTCACCCAAAGAGATTGGGGGTGTCCGTTGCTTGGGTGGTACGTTGGCACTGGGCACAGGATTTGACATATCTGATAATATCAGTATTCATCCCTGGCCACCAATAGTGAGTCTGTATTCGTTGCTGTGTGGCGTTCTGGCCCATATGTCCGCTAAAGGGAAGAGAGTGCCCCATTTCTAGGATTTGACTTCTGTACTTTTTCGGTACTAGGAGCTGATTCAAACCTTGTTCAGGCTTGCCCGTTCTCCGATAAAGCACGCTCCCTTAGAAAAGATGTCCCCGTGTTGTCTAGGGTCTTTGGCCATGGGCAGTTTCCTAAAGCAGGGTTCCAAAGTAGGGTCCTTTTGTTGCGCTTCTTTAAGTTCCATGGGTAACAAATTAGGCGCTAGCTCCCGTTCCTTCTTGGTTTGCCCTCTTGTAGTTACTGCTGCCACAATCGGCTCTTCCGGTTTCCCAATACACACGTATCTACCGCCAAATATGACTGGGTAGATGGGGTCATCCATAACAGCCGCTTTGATCACACCTCTGACAAAATCAGAGTGGATCTCCACCAATGCAATGGGAAGCACTGTAGGTGCCTCACTCTTAAGAACTCCACAAAGTTTGACGGTTTCTCCTGTCTCTTGACCGGGTTTAACCAGGTTTCTGGCAACAATGCAATCAAAAGAAAGCCCCGTGTCAAATAAACAAAAAGTTTGAGAACCGTTCAATGTAACAGTACCTCGCGTAGAGGGTCTATCTCGATCTACAGGTTGGGAATCACTGTCAATAATTCCGCCTTGCGAGACTGTTAGTAAGCATCCGATGCGTTTAGGTTCGGTGTGCTCACTCTGATCATCTGTCCCGTGCTCAGGGGTTCTCCTTTTGCCACCTTGTCCTTTCTGGCTGCGCTGCCATGTAGGGCGGTCGGGTTGATCAGACTGTTTACTGTGGTTGGTGTACTTGTTTTTGTAGAACTTGGATTTTTCAGGAGGGGGGTTTTGAGGTCCAGTTTCTCTGTGGTTATTCTGATTAGAAGCATGAGAAGGATGAGAAGATTGGTCTAGATTATTTTTCCGAAAATGCTCTTCTGTCGGTTTACGTTTTGTGGCCGGTAGTTCAGCCAGCGCATTGTGATATCGCTCAGACTTTTCCAAAATGTCTCCAAGCTTTTCTGCACCTTGCTCAGCTAGAAATCTCCGGGTATCTGCAGACAAAGTGTTCTTTTTTTGTTCCGTTAAAACAAATTCCTCCAGACCTTCATAGGTAGAGGGGAGCTGTGAAAGCTCAAGGCACTTTGTCGAGTATCCCCTTAAACGAGATGAGAACTGCTGAAAAGTTTCAGAGCTCTCCTTCCTGCTGTTGTGAAACAGTTGCAAAAACTTTCGCGCATTCATTTCAAAACGCTCAAGCAAAGCTTTCTTCAACATGTCATAATTGTCTTGTTGGCTGCTTTCCAGTTTGGCGTAAACATCATACGCACTGCTTTTCAAAGACTGAGAAAGCTTCATATTCCAACACGACCTTTCTAAACCGTACAGAGTTGCAATTTTCTCAAATTTTTCTAACCATGTGTCAATCTTCTCATTAGGACAAGGGAAAGACTCAAGAGTGAAAGACATAGCGTTGAGTTGAAGAGATTGAGTGTTAGAAGGATCAGTTAAGGAAGAATGAGGAGAAGACTCTCCATTGCTGGAGGTAGAGGCAGCACCAAGACTTTGGACTTCTAGAGCCTTAAGAGCCAACTCATGTTGTCGTCGTTGCTCATTTTCTCTTTCCAAATGCTGTCTCTCCTTCTCTCTTTCCTCATGCTGTCTTTCCTTCTCTCTTTCCTCATGCTGTCTCTCCTTCTCTCTTTCGTTCGCCCTGCGGATTTCCATTTCCTCATCCATCTTCTTCTGCTGTAAAGCTTCGGCTGCTTCTTCCTTCCTCCTAGCTTCTGCTTCTTTCCTCTCCGCGTCATATCTTTCCAGTTCGTCCCTGACGAAAACTTTCGCTTCTTCTCCGTCCAAACCTTCTTCTCTCGCTTCGTCCCTGAGGATCTGTCTAAGTTTTGCCCTCTCTGCCATAGTAAATAGGTGACTGAGACTTAGACGAGAAAGGAATAAGAAAAAGGATACACTGGTTCCTACCACTTACGAGAAAATACCAAACAAAGATGATATACTTATAACCTGGGATACCTCCTCCAAAATAATAAAGTATCTAACTATCGCTGCTATTAATCGGCAATAAAGCACCTAATGCAGACGACTACGCCAAATGAATGGTAGTTTAGATTACTCACTGAAAAATACGTTGCTACAGTGGAAACAAAATAATTATTGCAAAAAAAAAATTTTGGGGAGGAAAAAAAAACCCTAAAATTTTTTAATCCACTATCAAGTTCACCCCTGAAGACAGTTAGGTTAGGGGAGGCAATTAGCAGGACGTAATTGTCTGAACGCACTCCTTAGCTTAGCTCAAACGCCTACTACTTCAGAACCCTGTGAATGTTATACACTCACAAACTTTACCAGCGTTTAGTATTACAAAATCAATAATTAACATATATTCCGACAAAATTAACCTGTGATTCAAATGTATATTACTCAAAATGCTGTGGAAAAACACTTATCATTTGTGTGGTCAGCACGCCCATAAACAGATCGTTTTTCTAGGGGATAAATTATTTTACAGATATAAAAACTCACAAGACATCACACTCTTACTCTATATCAGAATAAAGAATATAACAGACGAGCTGATATTTGTCGTCTCGTCTTCCTATTCAAAGTTCAAAATTCCGATAGACGAGACCCCATTTGTCGTACTCGTCTTCCTATTCTAAGTTAGCTCGATCTCAGAGACAGCCTCTATCACAATTCTACCACCTCACTCGTGGAAATCTATTTCTATTACTATCTCTCACTGTGACTATCACTCATTCTAATCTATTCAGAAGGGACCAACCCTAGTTTTAATTCTCCTATCAAAAAATCTACGACAGATTTAGAGGAGTCAGACAGTCTAAACACATATATAGATTAATATATCTCTATCCACTCACGTGTACACACATTCAAGTGACGACAGTTAGACACACAGACGTGGGAAAACTATAACGATGATTATACAGAAATTTTGGAACGAGCTGAACCGACACACTGATTAAGTTTTATAGTAGTTTTTTTTTCAGAATAAACTTCTCTCACAACATATAAAAATTACATCAACCATATACAGAGAGTCATTAAGAAAAAGGAACATCAAGGTATTGCTATAATGATGATAAACCCGTTAGTATGATCCTTCCCCTCGATATTTAGCCCACAGTCCCGTTAGAAGGAAAAGATGATAGCCCCCAAAGAGTCACAGATACATATGAGTGAGTCTAAGTTTTTCCCCCTTTTAAGGTATGAACAGACTTGATACTGTGTCCTATTCTAAGGGAAAATATTGTTAGCAACAACACTTGCCTAAAGAAGGTTAATACAGCAAAAATTTGGTGCCAAATTACAACAATGAAGAAACACTCTGACCTGCGTTCACTCTATTCATTCAGCCGTGATCACGTGCATTTATTCATACTCACAGCTTCGGTAGCCACTTCTGGAACCACAATGTTTAGGACATGCACATACCAAATCTTCAATGGTAGTCTTGGCCAAGAAAACCCCAGGTCTAAAAAAGACAGGTTGAATTCACTATTTCAGGGACCGTTTTCTTGGTGATACTATTTTTTTCGGATTTCTGCTTAAGTCACATTAAAATTGTCCAGACACGAATATTAACAACGAGCACAGTGTCAAATGATTAGGATTCTAGAAATGAGGAATGTCAGGTCGGTCTGCTTTCAGGAAAGGAATATATTTGGTCACCACATCACTAGTCAAATAATGTCGGGAAAGTTCATGTTTTTTTTCTGTAATTATTCTCGCCACAAGGCAGCATGTACAGTAGTTATTGGAGAAATCTGGTCTGGCTCAAAGGCCCAGTATAAGCATTTATTCTTTAAAAAAACACCCCCGTTAGTGGGATTAGTATTCTGTCTATCTCTGAAGGCACACGCCCTGCCAGACAGGTGTTACTTGAAAACCCACGTGGTTAAAGATATAAAAATGTTTATGTTTTCTCACAGGTATGTCTCTGTACTACACACTGGCAAAGTTGGGTTAACCCCAGTATTCACTCAACACAGAACTACTAAGAACTAAAACCACTTCGACCAACTAATTGCTTCTATCACAGAGATTCTTAGGGCTCGAACGTAGGTTGTTCTAGTCTAACTGCAAAGTTACTGAGTGTGTGAAGTCAGGTTTCCAACTCTAGTTATATCTATGAAACAAAGAAAGGATCCCACTATTTCGAAAACCTACGCAATAGCCTCCCCTTCTCTTAACACCTCCTGTTAACTTAGACGCATGACGTAACTGCCATCAGTGCGCCTTCACACTTACATCTAACTATTCTCATTACTGAGCGAGGTGTGAGTGGCAGATCACACTTTTCGCTGAGAAAGGTAACCAAGAAACTACATGTCAGGTGGAATATCCCAGACAAATGTCTGCTCTGAGCGAATGCGTCTGGCGCGATTCACGCCTCCGTCTAACTATCGGACCGTGAGCGTTCATGTCAGGTGCGAATGCCCGACGACCATCTCCACTGCAGAGGGCGATTTTCACACTTTCCGAGAAACCAGCCTGAAAAACGCTGTGACAGGTGAAAATTCTATACGATAAGTTGGCCCTATGTCTGAGATGGACTGAAACATAATCGCACCTCTCGTCAAACTGCGCTAATGACATCTGACGCAATAAGGTTACTAGTCAGTATGAGAAAGAAAAACGATGATGGGAAAGAAATATATTTTTCGCAAACGAACGAATTCGAAAAATACAGGAAAAAGGTAAAGAGGGATAATAAAATAGAGGACACGGGTGGAAGAAAGGAAGAATATATAGAAAATTGATTGATCATAAACTCCCTGTGACATGGACTATTAATTGAGTGCTTGCCATATTTCGGACCTGGTGGATAAGTACGGTGTAATGCTAGAGCAGTGTATTGTCTAGTTCATATTATCTACTGGCCGTAGTTTGATAAAAGATAGATGATTTTCGAGTGTGTCATCTCCATAGTTTTGCCGCTCAGGTGAGCGATATTTATGGCCGTGGTTTTCAGTGTAAGACGTACTGTCGTGTATGATGCTGATAGATTAAGCTGCTAAGGCAAGTTTGCAGTGGCATTTCATTATTGGATTTGATTCGTTTATTGGCCGTGTGAGGCCTTATTGTATTGTGCATATTATTAAAGGGAAGTTCATGTTAACGGTGTTAGTTTCTATTGTCAGCCATTGTTGTGGTATACTCTTGGAAGAACGAGCCTGTGGTAAAGTGGGATATTATAAATATTTATAGGGGACTTAGTGTACTGACTGAGATCAGCTGTGAAGGTATCTGTATCTAATAAGTGTGGTGTATTACAGATGACCTTACTTGCTACCACATATTTATACCGCAGTCAGAATTATTCTGGAATATTGTGATGACTACGTTGAATGTCTAGGGTTTTGTAAATGATGAAGTGTAAGTCACAACAACAACAGACAGATAAACAATTTAATTTTATTTCACACACTGTACACCACTGTGACACTCACACACATATAACACTTTATAAGACTACCTTAAATGAGTCAATGGTAAAGTTTCAAATATATATGTATTAAGTACTTTCACTAATAGATATCCTGATTCAACCACACCGTGAACCAGGAATCACTATCATATGTAATCACAATTTATATGTACATAATTTATCAATATGAACCTTGTAGTGACATATTTTATTAGTATTATCCTATGTGTGTCAGTTTTGTAGTAGTACTATGAGGTAATACTGGTTTTGTTTTTCAAGCTATGTTGTTATTTGTCATCATGACTTCAAGTGTTTGTTTATCTTGGAAATAGTAGGGGGAAAAGTTCACAGTTCCTATCAATTTAAACAATGTATTTTCCCTCTGTTTTACTAAAATGTCAATTTTAGTGGGGGACACATAATGTTGAGCTCCTCTGGCCACATAGGCTTAACTTTCGTGATGGCGGCAGGAAAAGACTCCTCTGCTCGATTGCTCCCCTGTGTTCTGGAGATACCTCACTGGTCACTATCTGGACCCAGGAGTATGCTGTCAGCCTCTAGATTCAGCAAAACTCTGACCAGGTGCTGCTCAATAACTTTAGGACCACAGTCCCTGAAACAAGAAGGTTGTACCTCCTACTTCAGAACTAATTTATACTCTATTTCTACACTGAGCACAATACATAACAAACACTGAGTTCAGAGCGGTAGGCCAACTGCTATCTTCATCTGAAACATTTTACACCAGTATTCTCCTCCCTAATGGTTACTACGCCTCTGCAATTTCAGCTGTAAGTCCTTCTATACAATAAGATAGGTGTCAGTGTACTATTTGGTAATTCCATGTAGGCCTAGGCAGATAAACTCCTCTCCGACAAGGTTGGTTCAGGTTGGAGCAATATCTAGGCTTGGCCTCATGTTTTCTACTGAACCACACACATATACAGACATAATTTATCAATTTACATTCAATTTTCATTAAAAAGATATGGAATATATCAACCTTACCACAATTCATGGAAATATTACACAGAAACGTTGACTAGCGATGAATAATGGCACAAATTATGGCACAAATTCCGATCCGCCTCTGTCTCAGGCTTTTATTTAGAAAAATATAAGCTGAATCTCAACGCACTGTTGCTTTAGAAAGTTTAATTGAAAATGTGGTGCTGAACTAACGCTTCTAATTGACTATATTGGCGGGTCTAACCAATCGTGCCATGTTTACCCAAGCGTTTGAAAAAAAGTACCCTTCCATCCGTCTCCCCTAACAACGAAAAATAGTATTTATAGTCCGACTAATCGTGTTTAGCCTTACATTTATTTCTATCCAATCAAATAGGATTTAACATGGGGACCTATTTCCCGTACAATGGTGGTTTAAAAATCTGCCACTGAGCAATTCTGATTTTGGTTATGTCTGACAGCACCATTATTTTATTTTGGCTATAACTTGTTAATTCCTAGACTATTTGCATAACACTTAACATATTCTTTGTCAGCAAGTCCTAAGGAACCCAAATATATAAGTTTTATGGGACTAAGTGGCGGCGTTCAAAATATGTATTTTCTTCTAGGATAGTCGTGCTGTTACCACTTCCTCACTTCCAAACTTTTAGGGTGTCTGCTGTACTGTCAGACTAATGTCAGGATTTCAGACATAAAACAGTAGAATGTCATGTTTCCCAATAAGCATTTTTCATGTTTTTAAACCTAACTCTCGTATGGGTAGTGTTTTTTATCACTGTCCATCTGAAAAAAAGTATTGCTTCTGGCCTTACGCTTGTTGGGGGTGGCATTAATATCACGAGACTCGTGTTTAGTGTTGCATGCGTTCCTGCTTTCAGCCCTCCCTTCTTTCTATCTTAAGTTCATCTGTCTTTCCGTTTATGTTAACGTAGTGTAATTAATGTTAGTATTAATTTAGGTCATTACGCGGTGTGCCTATCTCAAGGTTTTTCTTAGAAATGCAGTACACGTGTTATTGTGTTGTGGAAACGCGTGTATGCTGCTATAGGCTTTATTATTAACGTGGAAACGTTACAATTTGCAGACGAAGTAGAAAACAAGGGGGATTTCGAGTACAGTCATTGTGACAGCACTGTTCTTTACCATTCTTCTTTCCTTTTATTGAATTTATTTGTTAGGCTTTACATTTACCTTTTAATTTATATATGTGGATTTAGAATGTTTCACGACAGAGCCTTCAGTTATTATTACAAATCCACATTGCAGTGGTGTAACCAGTGGAGTATTCTCCGCGATAACTGGTTCTTGACAAGCACCATCTGCCATCAATGGTACCTATACCTTGTAGCGGTATGGCAGCTTGTGTACCCTGACAATCCCCAGAGCTATGCCAGTGGGAGATTTACTCCTGGTAGGTTCAACCAAGCTGGACTGGTCTGCGTGGGTAGGGATCAGACAATAGCTGGTACTCTTGTCCTCCAGGTTGGGGGTTTTAGCACAGGGCCGACACCCCTGTTTATGTAAAAAAAATCGCACATGTTACGGAAACAATAATAAATGGAAAAACTTTGCTGCGGGACTGACATCCGGAGTCTCAGGCTCGTATGACTAACAGTGGTGAAAGCCGAAAGGAGGCCACTGGCATGAAAACGGATGCCCCGACCGCAAAACACGAAACCAGAATTGGTTTTTGGAACTTCAGAACTATGAGGCAGGAAAGCTGAGACAAATCACAGCAGAGATGAGGAACTACAAAATACATATCATGGGAATAAGCAAGAGCAGATGGATAGGTAAGGGGAGAATAAAAACAGCTACAATGGAAACAGTACTTTATTCTGGCAGAGAGGATGGTCAGCACAACGAAGGTGTAGCCATTATCCTGAAGAAAGGAATGGAAAGGTCTTTACTGGAATGGAAACCCATCAACAACAGACTGATAAGAGCAAGACTGAGAGGAAGGGGGGGGGGGGGGATCACCAACACCACAATTATACAATGCTATACACCAACAAACGACAGCGATGAAGAGATCAAGGACGAGTTCTATCAACAGGTACAAAAAGAAATGGAAACTACACCCAGGTACGATCTCATTATAGTAATGGGAGACCTAAATGCGAAAGTGGGAGCACACAATAATTATAACGAAAGAATAATGGGGAAATGCGGCAGTGGAACAGCAAATGAGAATGGGGACAAATTAATAAGCTTCTGCAGTATTAACAACCTGGTCATTGGAGGAACACTTTTTCCACATAAGGAAGTGCACAAGTTAACATGGGAATCACCAAACGGTCGAGACAGAAACCAGATAGATCACATAATGATCAATGGCAGATGGAGACATGCACTACAAGACGTGAAAGTAAGAAGAGGCGCAGATGTGGGAAGTGATCATCACCTAGTAGCAGCAAGACTGAAAGTGAAACTCAGAGCTGCTGGACCAGTTGCAGTCAAACAGAAAAGATACAACATCACGAAACTGAAGGATCCCCTCACCAGAAAAGCTTTCGTGGTCGACGTAAAGAGAAGATATGAGATTATCAAAAGCCAGGAAAGAACAGAGACCGATGATGTTGACCAGAAATCGAACACCATCTCAACAATATACAAGGAAAGCAGCAAGTCATGCTTGGGATTCCAGGAAAGAAAGAGCCAAGACTGGATAACACCAGATATACTAAACACCATAGCGAAGAGAAAGGAAATGAAAAGAAAGAAAACAGAAGCTAAGTCTCCCAGGTTAAAGGCAATATATAGTGAACAGTACAGTCAGCTGGACAAGGAAGTTAAACGTCAAACCCGTGCTAACAAAAGGACATTTCTGGATGACCTTGCAAGACAGGAAGAAGAGGCAGCACTGAGAAATGAACAAAGAAAGCACAGTATACAAAATAACTCAAATCATCAGTGGAAAACGAGGTGCAAACAATATTACATTAGTAAGAGATAAGCACGGAAATCTCATCACGACAGTAGAGGGACAGGAAACAAGATGGGCAGAGCATTTCAGAAAAACTCTGAATAAGGAACCACCAAAGACACAATTGAATGTTCCTGAGGCTGAAAACGATCTAGATGTTAATACAGACATCCCACGAAAAGAAGAAATCATCACAGCAATCAAACGATTAAAGAATGGAAAAGCTCCTGGTCATGATAACTTAAATGCAGAGCTATTTAAGACAGACCCTCAGCTAGCAGCAGCAATATTAGAACCACTATTTGCACAAGTCTGGAAAACAGGGACATAACCAACAGAGTGGAACAAAGGAATAATTGTCAAATTGCCCAAGAAGGGAGATCTTGCAGACTGCAATAATTGGAGAGGAATCACTCTTCTCTCAGTTCACAGCAAAATACTAGGCAGGATAATTATACAGAAAATCTCAAAAGCAGTAGACCACAAACTGAGGAAAGAACAAGCAGGATTTAGAAAGAATAGAAGATGTGTAGATCCTATATTTACCCTCAGGGACATTATAGAGCAGTGCTCAGAATGGCAAAGACAGCTGTACTTTAATTTCGTTGATTTTGAAAAGGCTTTTGACAGTATACATAAGGACAGTTTATGGAAAATACTGAGGGCTTATGGAATTCCAAGCTGCATAGTGTCAATCATAAAAAGCCTCTATGCCAACTTTACGTGTAGCATTGGGCAGAGCAACCTAACCTTTGAAGTGAAGACAGGAGTACGACAGGGATGCCCCTTATCAACCACTCTATTTTTAACAGTCGTAGACTGGGTGATGCGCCAGACAACAGAGGGCAGTCCAAGAGGAATAAGATGGACTACATTTTCTACATTGGAAGATCTGGAATATGCAGATGACATTGCACTGCTAGCACATTCACATCAACACATCCAGGAAAAAACGGATAGACTTAATAAGTATAGCCAGCAGGTGGGCTTGAACATCAACCTAAAGAAGACAGAGGTCATGACGCTCAGTGTGAACAACCCTGAGCCCATATCAGTAAGGAATCAGCAACTGGAACAGACAGATGCCTTCACATACCTAGGATACATAGTAACACCAGACGGCGGAGCAAGCAAAGACATAAACAACAGAATGAACAAAGCAAGAACAGCCTTTTTTAGTTTAATCAACATCTGGAAGTCCTCTCAGTACAGCACAAGCACAAAATTAGGATTATATCAGAGCTGTGTGCTTTCTGTGCTTCTCTATGGCGCGGAGAGCTGGAGAGTTACAGAGAAGGAAATGTCGAAATTGTCCTCTTTTCACACAACATGCCTGTTGAGGCTGCTTCATGGTGCGATTTTTATCAGGGCAACTTATTATTAGTGCCAGGGTTTTGTCACACCATGTTGTACCTCAACTGAACGCAGGAAATATATGAAAGCGGTCGCGGTGAGCTGAGTATCTAGGTATGATGCAGAGAGATTGATGTGACATCAGAGAGTCAAGATGTGTGTTTAAAAATGGCTTGTGTATCAGCCAGTATATTTGTATGTATTCATGAAATATTTCTGGAAAAATGGTAAGCTATGTGCTTTAAATGAGAGGCATGAGAATATGCCACGATTATAGTTGAAGTCAGTACGGGACGGTGGTTCCCAATACAAAGAAGTGTGTTGAAAATATAATTGAACAGTGTTATAATGGGAGGACTCATTCCCCGAAATATATGGAGTGGAAGTTATGATGAATAAATATTAAACATACCGGGACGCTCAAATCCCCCGAGGTTGTTGGAAAAGGATATAAAGAATATTTGTTATGCCGGGAGGCTAAATACCCTGATGCTAAATTGAATCATGGAATGATATTATAAAAGTATCAACTAAGGAAAAGTTGAGTGACATGGTATACAAGCGAACCAAGATAGTGGTAGACTGAAAGTTAGAGGGAGTAATCATGCCATACTCGTGATTGTGACATTTTGTGAATTCGTACTTACTGTGTATTAAACTGTTTGCCAAATCGTCTAAGTCGAGAGGTTCGTTCAATCATTCAAGGTTCAGTTGACCAGTTGATAGCCTTATTCAGTAATTGAAAATTGACAGAAGGAGGTATCTAATAAGATTGACTTCCAGAATATTTGACTATGCAAACCAAATTAAAAAAATAAAAGAACTTCCACAGCTTTATTAAAACGAATGGATCCTAGACAACAAACGAGAGAATTCGGGCAATTTCTCTATCCCTTAACAATGCCTAAGAAAAATCTCCGAATCTTTTGGCCGAATACCATCACCAACCAAGATCTGCTTACTCGGAGCAATCAAGAGGACACTGTACGAAGGATGGCCGCCGACCGAGCAAAGGGGAATCAATTTGTTGTTGCCCTACAAGACGCCACCAGGCGTAATGGCCACTGACTGCTTTGACGGTCGGCTGCTAAGGATCAAAGAAGAAGAAGACAAGCACCATACCTTCCCTTTCCCAACCACTACCACTATATATTAACCTTTGTTCGTGTTAAATATTGTTTGACTATATTATGCAGTTCCCTAGGTCTGTCTATTCTTAACACCTCTTCTATGGATACAAATTCAGATCATTTACCCATTGAAATGTAGCTGTATCATGAAAATCCACAGAACGAAAAAGGGGTGTGGGAGGTCATCAGGGGGAGATCAACAGCGCTTTGTCTCGACGGATAAGACGTTAGAAGAACGCAGCCAATAGTCAATCCACAGTGCTGAGTACATTCAAGTTGATCTGCCAGATGATGATCTAACACACTTCTTGGACGGGAAGAGAGATGCAATCAAGTCTCCACCTGCCAGTGCAAAAGGTCTTTGGGAACAGCTGGACGAAGCCTTGGCAAAAGAGTTGGTGTTACGTACATTTATTACCTAAGGGGGTAGTCTTCGGTCCTGCCAAATGTACGCACCAGTTTTATATAGTTTATTTTTTGTGCGTTCGATTGATTCACGCACTGACGTGCAACAAGGCAATGTGAGTTGCTTTGGAAACGCACGGGTAAACCTAGTTTGGGGATTGTGACGTCATGTTTTGAACGGAGGCAGTGCGGACTTTGTTATGTCCGAGATATATATTATTGGAATTTTCTGGCAGTTTTGTATAAGCCAGTATGTTATATTGATTCAATTGGTATTCTTGACGAAGCCAATGATGGAAGGATCATGTAAGTGTCGCCCCGGTTATATTTGTATATTTATTGCCGTAAACTAAAGTATCAGGCCGCTCCCAGTTGTAGTCTAGCGGGAAGTCATCTTAGCATGTAATTTCCTAGAATGGACAGACGGAGTCGGTGGTCATATTATATTACCGTAGAGGAATAATACCTACGTGTAAACCAGTTTATTTATTCGTATGCTTCATATTTTATATGCCGTACATTCTTCTATGCCAAAGTCGTGGCATGGATGTAAAGAGAGGTTAGCCGATTCAGAACTCTAACCTGAATAGATTGTTGTGGATGTTTATAGGACTTAATTCTTGAAGAATCACTAAGGAGCTGAGAGTATTATCAGCAACTTCAAAGTATGACATTTTGTTTCATATTACCATTCGCGTTATGAAGACCAATCCAATTACCATAAACGGCTACAACAGTAATTGGTGCGCCAGCGTGGTCTGAAATTTATCATTTCAAAGGATCTTACTCAATCAAATTAATCGTTTGAAAATAGAATGTGTACTTTCAAGGCGACATCATCGTCAAGTTGGAACTTGTTGTCAAAATGAATCTTAATCAACTGACCGTTACGAGATTCTCAAGGTCATCTATCAACCTTCACTTCGGGTTGTACAGGGACTGACTGCCTTCGTTATCATTTCGTGCGAGCTGATGCTGTATTCGCAGATCGAATTATTTTAGCTTCAAACGTACATCCACGGAGACGAGGCACATTGTTTTTTCCCGGCACACGCGAGCTAAGTATAACTTGTATCCGTTATACATTTTATTATTATTAGCTGTGCCTTAATTGCTTATGTCCACCTTTATATTTTCCGTGTTATGTGTTATATGTTGTGTATTCTTTGTGGGAGGTAGGGTTTGGAGACTCACGGAGGATACATCCCAGTTTCACACCAGGGCCTTCGTGACTGTTCTTTAGGAATTGTTTTGCAGACTTCCCTCAGTGGAATGTTCCTACGCGTGAGCGTAGAAGGATTCTAGGTCCTCTGTGTCTGGTGGTCTGTATGACACCTGACTGTTTAGCTGTAGTGTCAAGTTTTAATTGTTGTTTTCGTATTTATTTTTATTCGTAATTTAGTTTTATGATGAATTTTGTTTGTATTTTGCGTCCATCTCACCTTTCCTGTCGTTCAGTTTTTTACAAAACCTATGTTTTTACACTGTGTTGTCAATTGTACTGTTAATTATCTGATCGTAGTTATCGTCGTATATTTTTACGATATTCTATTTTAGTTATACATTTTTATTTTTTTGATTTCTACGATTGTGTTCACCCGTCCATTTTATCATGTCTTGTCGGTTATGTTTCTATTGTCTTTCTCGTTGTTCATTTCATGACATTTCATTACATAAATTACTATATTGATTATTAACATATTTAATAATTATATGATAACATTATACCGTTCTAAGGACAGGAACGAAGAACACTTGTTATAGTAACAAGGTTAATTAATTTACATTGATTAATTATCATTTTTATAAATCAAGAGTATTGTGACTACTTATAAGACATAATGTATTCACTAGATTATTTCATTAAGCAAGCAAAAGCTCTTCAGATGGCTCCTGATGAAGCAAAAGCATTTGCACTTGCAGAATATAAGAAAGCTCAAGAAATAGAAGCCGAACAGAGAAAGTTAGAAACTTTAAGACTAGAAAAACTTCAATTTGAGGCAGATCAAAAAAGGATTGAGGCGGAGGAGAATGAGAAAAAAATGAGATTGGCCGCTGAATTGGAAGAGAAACGATTTCAGCGAGAGGCAGAACAGAAACAAAAAGAAATGGAAGTTAAACAAAAGGAAATGGAAGAAAGAAGATTAATAGCTGAACAAAATACATTACGACTTCAGCTTGAGATGGAAGAGAATGAAAAAAAAACGACAGCATGAACTGAAATTAGCAGAGTCAGAATATGAGAGACTTAGGTTAACTCATGAATCTAATTCTCAGAGAACTTTTGAAAGCCAAACTTCATCCAGACAGGATCATTTTAAGGAAATTCACCTTAAATTACCAAAATTTAATCCCCCGTCTGATGACGTAATATTCTTCCTGGATAGGTTTGAGGCCACTTGTGGATAAAGCGCTATACTGTACATATTTATCCAGATTACTTACAGGGGATGCATTAGCAGTTTATCATACCACCAGCATTGGTGAGAAAAATGACTATAATGCTCTTAGAGCGGCACTTCTGCAAAAATTCCAAATGACAGAAGACGAATATCGATTAAGATTTCATACATTACTACCTCAATCTGGCAGAAATTTTAGTGATTTTCTGTCACAGATACGACTAACATTAGAAAGATGGATCGAATTATCCAAAATTGAAAAGTCGTATGAAGGTCTCTTTGATTTACTGATGCGCGATAAGGTACTATCGTCTGTAAATCCTACATTTCTCGCATTTTTACACGAACGGAAACCTTTATCAATGAAAAAACTTAGAAGAACATGCAAAAAACTTTTGCACTGCTCACCCAACCATGGATCTAAGTAATGCACAGATTAAGAATGAATTGCCTGTTGCTTTTGCAGCACAACAAAACAATTTTTCACGCAATCGTTCTTTTAGTGCTGATAGGTATGTCAATAAGGGAAATAATTACAATTTTAACAATGATAACTTTTACAAAGGGAAGCAATTTCAACAATCTGCTCCATTTAATGTTTCTTGGAACCAGGCTCACAGATCGCGAGATTTTGGTAACAATTATTTTAAAAATAATCAAGGACATTATAATAGACAAAACTGGAGATCAAAATCTCAGGGTCCGCAAAACAGACAAGGTTCTTGGAATAAAAAAATTTTAAAGAACAGCATAACTTTAATTATACAAACTATCGGACTCATCCAAATTTTAACTCTAGCAGAAACGACAATTGTAGCAATTTTAATGACAAAAATCACAATCGATCGCGCCGACGAGATAGATCGTCGAGGAATACAGGGAGACGTTCAAATGTCGCCTTTAGTGATACACAGGCTAACATTGAACAGGGTAAAGGATTTGAAACTCATAATGCTATGTGTTGTTCTCTTGATTGTACCCAAGTCAAAGATTGTTCAGAATGCTCTACTCTTTTCCAGCCCAAGGCGATCACGACGCTGCGTTGCGGTCATACTTTGCCTAGTCTACCTGCAGTCTGCATGGCCACTCCTGCGTCAGTACACCAGGGACAGGGCTCTCTTAAGTTGAACAGAGGATTTGTTAACAATATTTCATGCTCTCTTTTATTCGACTCAGGTTGTACCACTGTGAGCGTCCGGACTTCGCTGATCGACCCTAGTTGTGCGACGGGCAGGGTTCTGAAATGTGTGACGTTTGGCGGAACTGTGGAGACATTTCCCACAGCTATTATTGATCTTAACACACCATTTTTTTCAGGAAAGATCCACGCCTGTCTCCTTCCGAATCCAATTTGTGATGTCATCCTGGGTCGCATACATGATATAAAGGAATGTACCCCACAGCAAATTGCTGAATGGGAAAAGCAGCATATACAGGATGCCTATGCATTTAAGTCTATACCTAGAGTTGTGTCACACACATATACTACTTACCTGTTATGTAATGCTAATATATCGGAATCTAGGACTGAAAATGATCCCATTGTTCATTACGCCACTGTTGCTAATGCATTACAGCCTTTACGACATGCGTCCATTCTTAAGAATGATATTAAGGTTTTAACGCAACCTGTAAAGACTAGTAAGTCATATACCTTCCCTCGAATTGATCAGCAGTCAACTGATCGCAAGAAAAAGGTTAGGTTTGTAAAAAGGGGAAAGGATGTTCCTAATAAAAATAATAATTGTAACTCAGATAGGAAAATTAATATCAATAAGGTTGTCAGTAAGGTTTTAACTTTGCCTAGCAAGCAGGTGTCTACGACATGCCGTACACCTACACCTTTGTCTGGCATAAGTAATAATAATCAAGTACACAAGTATGGTACATTTAAGAATAATCCTAAAGATATAAATAATAAATATTATAATTTACCTAAAAGGACTAAGGTTACTCATCAACCTTACTTACATTCTTGTGACAACGCTACCACTTATATTGGTAGAGGTGCATCTTCTCGCACCATCCTTGTGCAAAATCCTGCACAAACGAACTACTTGGCAGGCACTAGGAGATTTTCTCAACCACACGGCGGACGTTAGGTTCGTGCGTCTGTTACCTCATACCAATAACAGGGTATGGTGACGCCGTGGTAAACTTTTTAGGACCAATAGAGATGCTCGCATGGCTATCGAGCGGGACAATGGTGTGTATTTTCACCACCATTCCCTCAGGTTACGATTAGTACCTGATTCTGCGTCACGCAGATAGTAACCTACTATATTGGATTTTGATATCACATTCTTTGATGACTCAGCCTATGCAGTCATCATTTCTTTCTTGTAATAGTCATTTGTTCTTTTTCTAGTTCTCATGATCTTTTTTTTTCAATGGAATTTTATGCCATTCGGATTAATGAATGCGCCAGCTACCTTTGTACGCATGATGCGTCGCATATTGTCTCATCGTCCCGATGTCATTACATATATAGATGACATCTGTCTTTTCAGTGACTCTTGGGATGAACATATTCATGGATTTAAAATCTTTACTTTCTACCTTACGGGATTATAACTTAACAGCAAAACCTTCAAAGGCTTTTGTCGGTTTTCATGACATCTCCTTTCTTGGTCACCGTATAGGTCGCGGTTTAATGTATACAGAAGACAGTAACGTCTCTAAAATTTTAAACATCTCAGCACCTAAGACAAAAAAACAAGTGAGGTCGCTCTTAGGACTAATACAGTTCTATTCTAAATTCATCCCTCATTTGTATACTATAACTACACCTTTTTCTTTGTTACTTAAAAAAGGCACATCTAATGTAATAAAGTGGTCGCAGGATCACCAAACGGCGTTAGACTATATAAAACAATTTTTTTCAAATAAGCCTTTTTTAAGGTTGCCTAACAAAGATCTCACCTTTGTTCTTCGCAGTGATGCTTCTTCCTACGCTATTGCGGCAGTTTTGATGCAGGAATATACAGGCACCTTATTTCCGGTGATGTACGTGTCTAGAAAACTAACGGCGAGCGAACTGAAATACTCCGTTCTTGACAAAGAGCTCCTCGCGTTGGTCTGGTCTATCACGAAACTGGAACGTTACCTCCTCGGCTCACACTTTGTGGTGGAATCTGACCAGAAAGCTCTTACAGCACTGAACACAGGGAACGTTAAGTCATCAAAGTCAGCGCGTTACGCTATTGCGCTTCAACCGTTCCATTTTGAGATACGAGCTATCCCTGGAGTACAGAATGTGTTCGCAGACTGTCTGTCAAGATGCCCAAGTGAACGTGTCGAAACTAAACCACTTCCAGATGGTGAAACATCCTCATCGAAACATGAATAACTTTGTACATGGTCACTGATTGTACATCTGTAAAGACTATGTATAGTTCTGCAGTATTCGTATAAATATAACTTTCAGAATATACTTACGTATGGTTTATAACATTACTTCTTGTGTAGTAACGTTTTGTTAGAACGGGAACATTGATATTAGAGTAACATTTTTTTTAAGTATGGTAACATTGTTACAAGCGACAAATAGACATTCGTTATTGTTATGGAACATATTACACTACATATCGTGTTCGTAAACGTATTTCGGGCATGGAACATTGAGAACATATTTTTGACGATTCTAAACAGTTTAAACGAATATTCACAATGATTGAAATTAGAATTACTTAAAATAAATTAGCAGTTATTTATTTCTGGGTAATTAAGTACTAGAATTAGAATAATTCAATTTAATCAATTTGATTGATTATAAATCACACATCTACTAACTTTATTAGTGTCTCGCAATACGTGTATTCACGTATCCCACTACATGATATCTCACTTTTAGATAACTAGTCAAACTTACTAGTGTTAGAAAATAGTAAGTGTGTTGCTTCTTAAAGTGTTTAATTTTGCATTGCTTCATTTTTGCACATTGTATTTTCAATTTTTCTGTTTCATTGATTCTCTTGTCATTGATCATCATCAGTGTTGCTGTTCATTTTCATTTTTGAAATCATATGTTTCAAATTTTGTTGAAAACTTAGTTGAATTTTATTATCATTTTTTTGGGGGTTTTTTTCATTTTCATTTTCTTTTCAACTTGTTTTACATCGAATATTACCACATCGTTCCAAAGTAGGTCGAGTGTGGATGTGTGCTTTAATGCATACTATCATTTAGTTATATTGATTTCGTTTAATATTCTTTTCTTAATATGATATAACTTGATGCATTTCATATATCTTGTTGTAGTTTTGACTCACCTCTCTCCGGTACTAAGTTCAAAAAAATTAATAGAATTAATTTTTTTAAGGGGAGGTGATAAGGGAGCTGTTACGTACATTTATTACCTAAGGGGATAGTCTTCGGTCCTGCCAAATGTACGCACCAGTTTTATATAGTTATATTATTTGTGCGTTCGATTGATTCACGCACTGACGTGCACAAGGCAATGTGAGTTGCTTTGGAACGCACGGGTAACCTAGTTTGGGGATTGTGACGTCATGTTTTGAACGGAGGCAGTGCGGACTTTGTTATGTCCGAGATATATATTATTGGAATTTTCTGGCAGTTTTGTATAAGCCAGTATGTTATATTGATTCAATTGGTATTCTTGACGAAGCCAATGATGGAAGGATCATGTAAGTGTCGCCCCGGTTATATTTGTATATTTATTGCCGTAAACTAAAGTATCAGGCCGCTCCCAGTTGTAGTCTAGCGGGAAGTCATCTTAGCATGTAATTTCCTAGAATGGACAGACGGAGTCGGTGGTCATATTATATTACCGTAGAGGAATAATACCTACGTGTAAACCAGTTTATTTATTCGTATGCTTCATATTTTATATGCCGTACATTCTTCTATGCCAAAGTCGTGGCATGGATGTAAAGAGAGGTTAGCCGATTCAGAACTCTAACCTGAATAGATTGTTGTGGATGTTTATAGGACTTAATTCTTGAAGAATCACTAAGGAGCTGAGAGTATTATCAGCAACTTCAAAGTATGACATTTTGTACCTATAATCTGTAACTATGATCGTCTCGTTCCTTCGTATGTGCCATGTTGAATAAACTATATGTACAGTAAACCGATTTGTGTACTACCATCGAGTGAACAGTTTAAACACTACCTGTTGTAGTTCGTTTTCACAGAACAGTTTATTGACATTTTGTTTCATATTACCATTCGCGTTATGAAGACCAATCCAATTACCATAAACGGCTACAACAGTTGGATAACAGATAACTTTGGAGAAGAAGCTGGAAATCTTCGGCGACATAATATACCTGCAGTGTCGCAAAGTGTTCGGAGTGAGGAAGGCAAGGGAAAGTAACCCACCACGAAAAAGTAGAAGACAAATTAAAATAGAAGAAATCAGGAAACAGAAGAATCATGCCCGAAAACTGTCCAAGAACGCAGTTGCCACAGAGAAGGAAGGGTTACGACAAGTTTGGGAGCACCTGAAAGGCCAACATAATGCCCTTTGTAGAGCAGAAAGGTTGTGCAGGAAGAGAAGGAAGACTCGAAGGGATAGGAAACGATTCTTTAGGGAGCCCTTCAAGTTTGATAAAGAACTGTTTGAGCAGCCACGGTCGGGTACACAAAACATCAGGAAAGAAGACCTGGAAGAACACCTTAGAATGACATATTCAGATGGTCTCAAAGATGAGACGCTCAGTAGCATGGCAGGCCTTAAATGGCCGAGTAAGCCAGGAGCTGAATTTAACACCAAGCCCCCAACGGTGCAAGAGGTAGAAAGCATTGTCCAGAAAGCTCGGTGCAAGTCAGCTCCAGGTCTTAATGGTGTTCCATATGTGGTGTATAATAGATGCCCTGTGGTGCTCAAACGACTGCTTCATTTACTGAAGAATGCGTGGAAAACCCAGCTTGTAAGCAAGGAATGGAGAGAGGCGAACGGAGTCTACATCCCGAAGGACCAAATTCCACAGACATCAGTCAGTTCAGGCCAATCTCACTACTCAATGTGGAAGGGAAGATATTCTTCTCAGTGATGGCGAAAAGACTCACTGCATACCTCCTGGCAAATGGGTACATTGACACTACCATTCAGAAAGGAGGTATCCCAGGTACACCAGGATGTCTAGAGCATGCCACAATGATCTGGGAAGCAATCCAAAAGGCAAAGTCTGACAGAACAAACCTCCATGTAATATGGTTGGATCTAGCAAATGCTCATGGATCCGTTCCACACCAGATGTTGTGGCAGGCCCTAGAAATGTATCATGTTCCACAAGAGATTGCAGCAATGCTGAAGCTGTATTTCGCAGGGTTTTCTGTCAGATTTTCAACCAGAGAGTACACAACGAAGTGCATTGGCCTTGAAGTTGGAATTGCGATGGGATATACCATCTCTCCGATACTATTCGTGATGGCTATGCAGGTAATCCTCAATGCGGCTGAAGGAATGGCTATAGGTCCAAAGCTCGGTGGAATGTGTCACATGCCACCGCTCAAAGCATTCATGGATGACACAACAATTCTGACATCAGATGAACATCAGGCCCGGAGGATGTTAGCACGCCTGGATGAACTAGTCAGCTGGTGCAGAATGAGCTTCAAACCCAAGAAGTCGAGAAGCCTATCAGTCAGGAAAGGGAAGATAGCAGAGGTCATATTAATGGTTTCCAACCAAAGAATCCCTACTGTCATTGAGGAACCTGTTAAAAGTCTTGGCAGGGTGCACGATGCCTCATTAAAAGACTCGAAGGCAGTGCAACAGACAATAGAAATGGCAGACAGAGGACTACAGATCATAGACCAAAGCAGACTCCCGGGAAAGTTCAAACTGTGGTGCCTCCAGTTCATGTTGATACCGAAGTTGCTGTGGCCACTGCTTATATATGACATAAGCACAAGTACAGTGGAGGCTATAGAGCAGAAGGTCAACAAGTTCATGAGAAAATGACTAGGGGTACCACCAGGTCTGTCAGATGTAGCACTGTACTGCAAAAAGTCAAAACTTCTGCTTCCCTTCAAGTCAGTTGTTGAAGAGTACAAAGTTGGAAAGGCAAGGCTTGCAATGAAGCTACCTGAGTCAGCTGATGACGTGGTTAAGTCCATTCAGCCCACACTGAAAACGGGAAGGAAGTGGAAAGTGGAAGAAGCTGTTGATGCTGCCCAAGAGTCACTCAAACTGAGGGAGGTAATCGGATACACACAAACGAATAGACAGGGATTTGGTCATGGAGACATCCGCTGGTGGTCCAAGGCATCAAGCAGGGAGCGCAGAGACATGGTAGTTCAGGAGATACGAGGAGCTGAGAATGATAAGAGGTTGCAAAAAGCAGTGCAGCAGGTCCAACAAGGCCAATGAACTACATGGGAAGGAGCCCTGCAGAGGTTCTTGACATGGAATGATATATGGCATATGGCACCTCTTAGGCTCAGCTTCGTTATTAGATCAATGTATGACCTGCTGCCGTCGGCCACCAACCTTGTGAAATGGGGAAAGTCGGATGATGAGCAGTGCCCCCTGTGCCAGGGGAGGCAGACACTTGAACACGTGCTCTCAGCGTGTAAGGTGTAATTAGGGCAAGGGCGATACACTTGGCGCCATAAAAAAGTGCTAAATGAGCTTGCTGCGACAATAGATCTGACAAGGATGAAGGCGAATAACAAAGCCAGGCCGAGCACCGCAAATACATACTTTCTGAGGGCAGGAAAGTCAGCACACCCCAAACCGAGTAAATCTGGTAGCAGTTTACCATCTCTTCTTGACTGTGCAAACGACTGGGAGATGGCGGTAGACCTACCTGGACGAGGGGCATATCCAGAGAGTATCAGAAAATCGAGGAGACGGCCGGATATAGTGCTTCATTCTTCGGCAACGCTTCAGGTCATACTGATTTAACTGACCGTGCCATTTGAATCCAGATTAGACGAGCAACATGCGTTCAAAGCGGCCAAGTATAGTGATCTGGCCGCGGATCTGAGACACGATGGGTTCACTGCAAGGGTCATGGCTGTTGAAGTGGGCGCAAGAGGGCTTGTGGCTGCATCAGTGTATGATTTATTGAAACTAATGGGGCTGAGGGGACAGTCGAGAACAAGGGCACTGAAGAGGCTTAGTGAAACTGCCGAAAAGGCATCAGGCTGGCCGTGGAACAACCGCAATGGGCAATGGAAATCGTGACAATAAACGCTGCGGTTCAGAAAAAGTCCACAATACGCTGAGTTTTTTGGTGGTACTAGTGAAAGGGCTGTGACTGAGGGGCAACAGGCGGCGTATATTATAAGGGGTGTCAGGCACAGAATTTCAGTGGCTAACGCGCAGTGGCTAGACTCGTCGGCTTCGCGCAGGTGTGTCTCAGTGTGTGTCCTTAGTTGTGACGTGCGACGGAACGAACGGAATAATTTGTCTTCTCTTTGTTACTTTCACAATTGCCTCCGCGGCTGGCGGAATTGTGGATTTTAAAGTTGCTACCATAAGTGAAATGGGTTCATTTTCGATACAAGACAACAGGAGGCTGAGACGCTTGGGAGTCATGACCCAAGTGGGCTCACCCCCTTACAGTGTAAAGGAGTATATCGGGCCGAAACACTTGTCGGAAGGGAGGACTGCTTCTGATGATCAGATTGCTTCCTGTTGTATCGCTCTGTAAAGAGTTTCCTATCAAGCTAACTTGGTAGCCGTCCAGATAGAAATGGAGGTGTTAAAAATTAGTAAGGTAGAAAATGAAAATATAGATATATTTGCAGATAATCTCACAAGAGAAATATTACTAAACGCTGTTAAACATATACCAAATGAATATACAACACAACACATAATCCCACACCCCATTAAGAATTTTAAAAAAGAATGAACATTGGAACAAAGACACAGTACCATGGTGGATACAGCCCCTTGATGTATAGAGAGTTACTCGAACTAAAATTTGGCCGCCATTTTCGGCTGTACCCGTATTGCAGGAAAATGGACCCAATCGCGAGTTTCAGACCCAATTTGCATTTTCCTTTAGGTTAACTAATAATATGAAATAAAATTAGATGCAAATACAGTAGCACATATTTGTACTATTCTTTGTATTTCAACTAACAAAACAAAAAGAAGAAAACTAGTTTACTTACCGGTTTGTTGAATAGAATCAGTACCGTGAATTTTTAACACATACTCCGTTAAATTTTATATTCCGTCTGAATGCCAGTATTTGGCAACAAATATTCCGTTAGAATTGCAACATTTAGCAAAACACACTCCCGTCGAATTGAACTATTTACCTATTTTGACATGTGGAAACTGGTGAATGACTGTTGTAGACACTGACAGTTTTACTAGATCCAGATGATCACATCAGTTTATGTTTTTCATTAAAAATGTGACAATGGACAGATAGTTTTAACAAAATCTAATTACATATTTTGGACCGGAGATTTTATTATAATTTTATTATATAATTATATTACATAATTTTTATTATTATTATATAGCTTAATAATAAAAATTATGTAATATATAAATTATATATATATATATATATATATATATATATATATATATATATATATATATATATATATATATATATATATAATAATTTTTATTATTATATAATAATAATATTATATAATTTATTATATAATTTTATTATAATGTTATTATAATTAATAAATATTAATAAAATAATAAAAAATATAAAATTATATTATATTAGATAATTTTTATTATTTAATTTTATATTTTATATATTAAAATTATATACAGTTTAATTATAAAATTATATAATTTATATTATATAATTTAAAATTATATAAATTATATTAAATATATATATAACATATAAATTTGTGATGGGGCCGAAAAGGAGACACCCGCCCCCTACCTGTTTCTAGGCAGATTATTTTCGATGTGCGCGAAGCATTCTGGGTTGTGAAAAGTCTGAAGTAGAAGATATGTAATAAGGCCACAATAATGCCTTTAAATTAAGTTGTGGTGTAGAATTGTGTTATATTAAATAGCTGTAGGTTTTATTTGTGTTTTCATGCATTCTAGAGCAAAATATCGCGAGTGTTGTTTAAGTAGCGCATTACTGCGCGCGCGGAGTAAGTTGAGTGGTTAGGCCAGGGTTTATAAAAGGGGTAGCAAGCGGCGAAACTGGTCTATTGTTGAGACAGCCGCCCAGTGAGAACAGACGAAGAAGACAGACAGAGCAAAGCTGTAAATGCCTTGAGCACGTGAGTTGTAATTCTTAAGCGCAGTTTGTAGAATTTAGCATTCATGTTCTATAAGTCTGAATCAGCACGTGAGTTAATTTAAATTAGAATTAGTTTTATATAATTCGGAAATAATATCGATGTGGCTATTTTAATGTTGAGTGATATAGATAGATGTGTTTCCAAAGGAAATGTCTTTTTAGGACATTATAATTTAGTCTAGAAATGATAGATGAGTGAAAATAATGTTTGATAGGTTTTATTAGGCATGCTAAATCCAGATTGCGGCTGTAAGAGCGATTATTTCAGTCATCAGACCGGGCAAGAAAGGCGAAGATAGTATGAAAGTATTTTGTACATGAAACTTGACAGAAATGTTATCAGAAAGGCAGATATAGTATGAAGCTATTTCACGTAGATTTTTTTTTTTTTTTTTTTTTTCTTAACCAGCGGCACTTGGGCTTTCAGCCCTTCCGCCCAATGACATGTCATTGCGAGGCTGGGGAACCTGAGGACTTTCCTTCCAACCCGGTCAGGAGCTTCGCTCCTTCCCATCCACAGAGGGTTTATCACAGGAGCCGTTCAGGCTATTCAGTCAAATTTCCGGCCGTAAACATTTCTTCAAACGCCGACGCCCGGGTTTGAACCATGAACACCTGGTCGCCAGTACAACGCCGAAGCCATTACACCAGCGCGGCTCCCGCGTAGATAAGATTAACAATAGCAAGATTGTAGCCACGTGGCGAGGACTGTATAAAAAGCGGCGAATAACACGCCCCGCGTGGTAAACCTATAATGTTACGCCATGTGACACGTTGTGTATTTAGTTCCAGTTTGGTTTAAGTCGAGAATAATTATATTTTATTTTTCTAATGTAAAAGTAATTGAGCGTATTTCACGATGATTGATTATTCTACTGTATATATTTATGGGTTACTTTGAAGTGAGAATGTGTATTTAGATTTCTGGAGAGCGTGCGTTAGGCGTAAGGCACGTTGAGACAGGTGTTTCTCTGTTTGCTCCCGGCGGAGCATGGAAACGCCAATGCAGCTGGTGTCCATTACAGGCCCACAATAAGCATTTTGATGCTATTGCTGTGTTTGTTTCGGTGACGGTAACGATGTGTTTCATGTGATGAGTTCTCAGTCTCATCAGGGGTCGTATACGACACGCTTGTTGCCAGGCGCACCAGTCGTCACATACGACATGCTTCAGAATGCAGTAACGAATACCGATGTGGATCGGTTACGAGGTAGTAGCTTATTCTCATTACTGAGAGTATTTGTTGTACATACAGTTGAATATTATTTTATGTCCATTTTATGATTATTTAATTATGGTTATGTGAGGAATGGTTGTGAGAGCACGTGGGCTCACTTCAAGGTATATATTTCTCTTCTCCGCTCCTGAGGGAGCATGGGGCCAACAGTGTGGTTTGCCTCCATATTAAATATTCATATGCTAGGGCAGTAGTGTTTCGGTAGCAATCTGTGTTACATGGTGAGATTGCCAGCCCCACGCACAACACCTTACTAGTCTCATTGGACGACATGCATGAGTGTGTGTGTGTGTGATAGCTGAGTGTGTGCTCTTGCAGTAGTGGTTTCCGTAGCACCCTGTGTTACATGGTGAGGTTGCCAGCCTCATGCACAACACCATACTAGTCGCATTGGACGACACACATGAGTGTGTGATAGTTGAGCGTGTCAGGTGGCGGCGTAGGACAGTTTGACAGGTGAGAGCGTGGTGTTTCTCATTCAGTATTATATTATGATTTTAACTATTCTGTGCTTTGTTTGCTTCTTCAGATTAGCATCGGGCACTGTTGGGTGTTTTGTTTTGTTTGGTGTTATGTTCCTTGGTTTATTTGTTTAATGTTTGCTTTGTCACTGAATGGGTTATAAAAATAAATATAGCCCCTGCCTCTAGAATCAAGAGTTTTATTGTTGTTCGGGTCGGTGCGAGTGTGACAAGAGAGTGATCACACATCACAATATAATCATCATCATCATTTCGCCCACCCTTTCACAATTGGCGTTGTCGGCAGGATCAGGCAGACAGTGACACTGAGCAAACAGCAAACGAACAAATATTGTAAACACCCAGCAGTGCATTCCTGCAGCAAGATGGCTAATGTGCCTGTGAAGATATTGTACGTGAAGGAGCCAGAGATAAGGTTGTTTAGTGGAGAGGGGAGACCCACTTGGCAAGAGTTTGTGGAGGATGTGGAAGCCGCGTGGAAGGTGGCGCCTTTTTGTGCAGAAGACAAGTTAGACATGATATGGAACAACGTGACACAATGGGTATCTAGAGAATTACGGATACATGGCGGAGCCAAGGCCAGCCCTGAGCAGTTACTCAAGATAATAGAAAGAGCCTACAGCGAGCAACAACCAGTCAGTGAGATGACCAGGAATTTCCCTTGGGAATATGCTGTTTATGGTGGAAGTAAAAAGCCTGAGACACGGGTCCAGATAGCAAGTGCAGAAGTTAAGAAGGAGGAGGAGGCACTCAGAGCAGAATTATCCTTCCTAAAGTCCCAGATAGCACAGATGTCAGAGGCCAGTTCGCCAGCACAAGAGGAGGTGCAGAGAAAGAGAGCACCATGCCAGCCGCGGGAACAGCCAATGCAAGACGGGGAGGTGTGTCCGCGGGAACAGCCAACGCAAGACGAGGAGGTGTGCCCGCAGGAACCGCAACTAGCCCTTCTTGTATGTGAGAGTCAGGCTGTCGTCAAGGGAAGCTGTGAGCTGACAGCACCAATAAAAGCAGTGGCACCGACAAGGCGAAAAGGGATATGCAAGTGGTATAGTGTCCACAGGGGATGGGGGTTCATCACGCCAGATGATGGAGGTAGTGATGTATTCGTACATCAGACCAAGATCTACAGAAAGGGATTCCGGAGTCTGGCGAGGAATGAACGAGTAGAGTTTGGCAGCAAACCATCGGTCCAGGGCATGGAAGCAATTTATGTATGCGGCATTGGCGGTCAAGAGTGTAAGGGCAGCAGGAAGCGACCCATGGCACAGAGGAAGCCCAGAAAGATAAGGTGCTATAATTGTGGTGAGTTCTCAGGCCACATGGCAGCCAAGTGCCCTCAAGGTCCGCTTCCGAAGAGATGTTTTCGATGCAAGTCAACTGAACATTTGATAGCCGCCTGTCCCTCAAAGAGCTCTTTCCCGAGACGTGCTACCACAACCAGGTTTCCTTCCGGGTGCAAGCCAAGAGATGACCGTGACAACTGTCACCCTAAGGGCGCCGAGAAGATTGGTAGTCGGTTAGGGGAGGAAACTCGTCTTAAGCAGAGAGGAGGGAGTGCAAGTCAAGGTTCAGAGGAGGAGACAAATCAAAAGCAGATAGTGGGGAATGTTGGCCACCGTCCACGCAAAACGAGTGTCAAGCACGTCAGGAGCAATCCCCCTACAGATTCGACAGCTACAAGCGCTGACAGGCAGATGTCACGGGCAGACAGCGACGCGGCACCGGTGAGCGAGTCTTCAAGACCACAGCGGCTGACAGCCCGACAACGTACAACTGCAGACATGACGACCAAGAGTGTCTCCAGCCGAGTTGTACCGAATACAGAATCTGAGCCCAAAGCATCGCCGCTCAGAAAGAGTCCTGCGCAGCATCAACGATCTGAGAGGTTACAAGTGAAGCGCCGGAGGTAGTGATGTTGTCGGGACGACAACAAAATCAGGAGGGAGATATGTGATGGGGCCGAAAAGGAGACACCCGCCCCCTACCTGTTTCTAGGCAGATTATTTTCGATGTGCGCGAAGCATTCTGGGTTGTGAAAAGTCTGAAGTAGAAGATATGTAATAAGGCCACAATAATGCCTTTAAATTAAGTTGTGGTGTAGAATTGTGTTATATTAAATAGCTGTAGGTTTTATTTGTGTTTTCATGCATTCTAGAGCAAAATATCGCGAGTGTTGTTTAAGTAGCGCATTACTGCGTGCGCGGAGTAAGTTGAGTGGTTAGGCCAGGGTTTATAAAAGGGGTAGCAAGCGGCGAAACTGGTCTATTGTTGAGACAGCCGCCCAGTGAGAACAGACGAAGAAGACAGACAGAGCCAAGCTGTAAATGCCTTGAGCACGTGAGTTGTAATTCTTAAGCGCAGTTTGTAGAATTTAGCATTCATGTTCTATAAGTCTGAATCAGCACGTGAGTTAATTTAAATTAGAATTAGTTTTATATAATTCGGAAATAATATCGATGTGGCTATTTTAATGTTGAGTGATATAGATAGATGTGTTTCCAAAGGAAATGTCTTTTTAGGACATTATAATTTAGTCTAGAAATGATAGATGAGTGAAAATAATGTTTGATAGGTTTTATTAGGCATGCTAAGTCCAGATTGCGGCTGTAAGAGCGATTATTTCAGTCATCAGACCGGGCAAGAAAGGCGAAGATAGTATGAAAGTATTTTGTACATGAAACTTGACAGAAATGTTATCAGAAAGGCAGATATAGTATGAAGCTATTTCACGGGAATGTAGATAAGATTAACAATAGCAAGATTGTAGCCACGTGGCGAGGACTGTATAAAAAGCGGCGAATAACACGCCCCGCGTGGTAAACCTATGATGTTACGCCATGTGACACGTTGTGTATTTAGTTCCAGTTTGGTTTAAGTCGAGAATAATTATATTTTATTTTTCTAATGTAAAAGTAATTGAGCGTATTTCACGATGATTGATTATTCTACTGTATATATTTATGGGTTACTTTGAAGTGAGAATGTGTATTTAGATTTCTGGAGAGCGTGCGTTAGGCGTAAGGCACGTTGAGACAGGTGTTTCTCTGTTTGCTCCCGGCGGAGCATGGAAACGCCAATGCAGCTGGTGTCCATTACAGGCCCACAATAAGCATTTTGATGCTATTGCTGTGTTTGTTTCGGTGACGGTAACGATGTGTTTCATGTGATGAGTTCTCAGTCTCATCAGGGGTCGTATACGACACGCTTGTTGCCAGGCGCACCAGTCGTCACATACGACATGCTTCAGAATGCAGTAACGAATACCGATGTGGATCGGTTACGAGGTAGTAGCTTATTCTCATTACTGAGAGTATTTGTTGTACATACAGTTGAATATTATTTTATGTCCATTTTATGATTATTTAATTATGGTTATGTGAGGAATGGTTGTGAGAGCACGTGGGCTCACTTCAAGGTATATATTTCTCTTCTCCGCTCCTGAGGGAGCATGGGGCCAACAGTGTGGTTTGCCTCCATATTAAATATTCATATGCTAGGGCAGTAGTGTTTCGGTAGCAATCTGTGTTACATGGTGAGATTGCCAGCCCCACGCACAACACCTTACTAGTCTCATTGGACGACATGCATGAGTGTGTGTGTGTGTGATAGCTGAGTGTGTGCTCTTGCAGTAGTGGTTTCCGTAGCACCCTGTGTTACATGGTGAGGTTGCCAGCCTCATGCACAACACCATACTAGTCGCATTGGACGACACACATGAGTGTGTGATAGTTGAGCGTGTCAGGTGGCGGCGTAGGACAGTTTGACAGGTGAGAGCGTGGTGTTTCTCATTCAGTATTATATTATGATTTTAACTATTCTGTGCTTTGTTTGCTTCTTCAGATTAGCATCGGGCACTGTTGGGTGTTTTGTTTTGTTTGGTGTTATGTTCCTTGGTTTATTTGTTTAATGTTTGCTTTGTCACTGAATGGGTTATAAAAATAAATATAGCCCCTGCCTCTAGAATCAAGAGTTTTATTGTTGTTCGGGTCGGTGCGAGTGTGACAAGAGAGTGATCACACATCACAATATAATCATCATCATCATCTCGCCCACCCTTTCACAAATTTATAATTATATATTATGTATATATATATATATATATATATATATATATATATATATATATATATATATATATATATATATATATATATATATATATATATATATATATATATATATATATATATATATATATAATCTTATAAATATAGAAGTGTTAAGAATAGGCAGACCTAGGGCACTGCATGATATATTAAAACAATATTTAACACGAACAAATGTTAATATTAGTGGCTGGGAATGGGAAGATCTGATGCTGTTCTTACAATGCATATGACTTTTAACAGATGAAAGTCAATTAAATATCTGTTAAAGTCAGTTATATAACTGGAACCACCAGGCCTTTACACCCCTCCATTTTTTTAAATTCTTGTTCAGAGTTTCTTCTTGATTTTGTTTGTTTTTTTTTTGTTTTGTTTTTGTTTATTTATTTAACGTATTAGCATAATTGTGATTGTCCCTATTTACAACGATTTGATAAATGTGTCCATGTTTTTCAACAGAACTAACTCTATGATAGTATCTGGCCAGCACCTCTGCTTTCTGCCTGTCAGTCTCTGCCCTTTCAGGTCTTTTCATATTAGGTATTATCATGTTTTGTTCTGCCTTTAATTGCTTTTTACTTATTCCACACATCTGTTATATAGAGTTAGTTGCATGGTTCAGTGTTTGGCAGAAATTTCCCCAATGGTTTTCTTTTGCCTTACATTTAACTGTCCACGATTAGAGCCCCTTGATGTATAGAGTTACGCGAACTATGTCAGAATAGAAAACGATCATGTTTACACTCACGACTTACAAAATCTATCACAGGTAATCTCTATCAAAGTGGATAATTATTCTCCGACTCATCTTGTCCGGAAATGGTTGTCTCATTTACCTGGTCTATTCTTTCTGTATTCACGAAGAGCTAGCTTTCTTTGTTTTTGAATTTCCTTACATTTAACTGTCCACGATTAGAGCCCCTTGATGTATAGATAGTGACGCGAACTATGTCAGAATAGAAAACGAGGCTGAATGACGTAGACGCCATTTTCGGCTGGACAATACCAGGGCTAGTAGCGAGAATAAGGATCGAGTAAGATTTTTTTTTTTAAATTAATGAAGAAAAATATCCCGTTCAACCTCTGATGGGTTATAATTAGGATATACAGGGTGTCCATAAAGTCTCTTTACAATTTAACAAATTTATTACAAAGGCAATTGATGAGATATCTTAATCAGATTTGTTCTATGTACTCAGTGGTTATCAAAGTTTTTAATCACATACCTTTATCGTATTTCAGGTACCCTGTTGATGAAAGAGATACTGTTTAATGAAACCCTAAAAAAATGGCTACTCCTCAAGAGAAGGCACAATGCGTATCATGATCCCACACCACACATTCAGCTTTGGTCTATCTCGGTGAAGTTCCCTAGTCACATGGGGGTGTTCTGATCCCCAGATTCTCACATTATGTGTGTTCAGTTTCTCTGAAAAATGAAAGGTTGCCTCATCACTAAAACAAACTCGGGTGAGGAACGTTTCATCTTCAGAAATTCGTTCCAGCATGTTAACTGCAAACTCTTTTTGTCTTGGTTTATCATTTGGCTCGAGTGCCTGTAAGAGTTGCACTTTGTAAGCGTAGAATCGCAAGTTCTTGTGTAGGACTTTGTGCACTGTTGAACGTGGTAGCTCTAACTGTCTGGCAGCAGTACGGATGGACTTTGTGGGAGAATGATAAAAGGCGTGTCTTACACGCTCGATGTTTTCCTCAGATGTTCTTGGTCGTCCACTCCTCCCTTTATCCAACACTGTCCCTGTCTTCATAAATTTCTTGTGCCATGCACGAATTGACGGACGTGACGGTGGATCTCTTCCATACTTAGTTCTGTAGTTTCGCTGAGTCTGCCTATCCGATTTTGTTTCAATAAACCATGATACACATTGTGCCTTCTCTTGAGGAGTAGCCATTTTTGTAGGGGTTTATTAAACAGTACCTCTTTCATCAACAGGGTACCTGAAATACGATAAAGGTATGTGATTAAAAACTTTGATAACCACTGAGTACATAGAACAAATCTGATTAAGATATCTCATCAATTGCCTTTGTAATAAATTTGTTAAATTGTAAAGAAACTTTATGGACACCCTGTATATTGTTTTCAATTCCAAATAATATGAATAACTGCCGATATCAGAAAGTTGCATCACATTTATCAAATTGAGTTTGATAATTTGATAAATGTGATGCAACTTTCTCATATCGGCAGTTGTTCATATTATTTGGAATTGAAAACAATATATATCCTAATTATAACCCATCAGAGGTTGAACGGGATATTTTTCTTCATTAATTTTTAAAAAAAAATCTTATTCGATGCTTATTCTCGCTACTAGCCCTGGTATTGTCCAGCCGAAAATGGTGTCTACGTCGTTCAGCCTCGTTTTCTATTCTGACATAGTTCGCGTCACTATCTATACATCAAGGGGCTCTAATCGTGGACAGTTAAATGTAAGGAAATTCAAAAACAAAGAAAGCTAGCTCTTCGTGAATACAGAAAGAATAGACCAGGTAAATGAGACAACCATTTCCGGACAAGATGAGTCGGAGAATAATTATCCACTTTGATAGAGATTACCTGTGATAGATTTTGTAAGTCGTGAGTGTAAACATGATCGTTTTCTATTCTGACATAGTTCGCGTAACTCTATACATCAAGGGGCTCTAATCGTGGACAGTTAAATGTAAGGCAAAAGAAAACCATTGGGGAAATTTCTGCCAAACACTGAACCATGCAACTAACTCTATATAACAGATGTGTGGAATAAGTAAAAAGCAATTAAAGGCAGAACAAAACATGATAATACCTAATATGAAAAAACCTGAAAGGGCAGAGACTGACAGGCAGAAAGCAGAGGTGCTGGCCAGATACTATCATAGAGTTAGTTCTGTTGAAAAACAAGGACACGCTGAAACCAACAGAAGAGCAACACTTCTTTAAAAACTCAGTCAAGAAGTACCTGAGAACACTGAAAATTTATCATATTTAAATGCAGATATTACAATGCAGGAAGTTGAAAATGCAGCTACTTATTAGTAGTAGTACCAGGAAGAAAAAAAACAAATACATCATCAGAGCATGATACACAAACCAAAAAGTACCATAGAAATTGTAACATCCCTGTTTAACAAAATTTGGAATAAAGGAAAAATTCCCAAGACATAGAAAACAGCAGTAGCCTAATTATTCCAGTACTAAAACCAGAAAAAGATACCCATGAATACAGTTCATACAGACCAATTTCTTTAACTTCCCATCTAGGTAAAATATTAGAAACCAAAGTAAATAAAAGATTAAAGTTTTTTTTCAGAAAAGAATAATTTATATATTCAAACTCAGTCAGGATTAAGGAAGAAAGATGCACTATGGTTCAGATAATTAAACTGGAACATGAAGTAAAATCAGGATTTCATTTTCTGTAATTAATCATTGTTTACACCCCCTTCCCTCAATTCTTGACAAGTCGTGATTTCAGTGACCATCTTTTGCTGATTAGGGTAAATCAGTTTATTTTTAATTTGAACCCATATTGACACCTGAATCTGTGGAGTGAGATGTTGTAACAACACATTTTCGAGCAGAGTCTGTGTAAGAGAGACCAGGTAAATGAGACAACCATTTTCGGACAAGATGAGTCGGAGAATAATTATCCATTTTGATAGAGATTACCTGTGATATATTTTGTAAGTCGTGATTGTAAACATGATCGACAATAGACGGAAGCTGGCATTCCATGTATGGTGACTTGTAAAGATCACGTTTATTTTTGCGTTTGTTACACAGGAATTTTTCGTGAGAGAAGGGAAAATATACGCATCTTGTATGATATTAGCTTTGCACTTGAGATGTAAATATTCAACATTTATGATTGTAGCCTTGTCATATAGCAGCAATGTGGACGCGTGGGCCGAATGTAGCCTTATAATTTAGCGCCTTGTGAGTTTACCACACTGTGAAATTCAACTCGTCAAGAAGAAATCCTGACAAGCTAAGATAAGGAATAGGATTCGGGATTCCGTTTTAAGGGACCGGACAAGGTATTTGAGCATCTTGTGAGTTTACACAACGACAACTCTAACTTTATTAATACGGAAAGCCCGGAACCCTAGGAACATGAACACTAAGTCATAGTGGGAGTCTAGTTATAAAGTAACACCCAGATCACGTGTAGGAGGTATCTTAATCAAGTTGCCTTAACTATTTCTCTGAGCAGAAGCCAGTCTGTATTCCCAAAGAAATTTGTAGTAAGTTGTACATTTTATAATTCCATATTTTGCATTTATTAACATATGAAAATTGCTAGCGGATGTCCAAGTCATACGAGGCTGGCAACCTCAGCATATAGAATGATGATTTCATGTACCACCATTGCAAAAGCTTGTGACTGCTTTATGCGGGTTTCTCATAGAAAACCAAAAGCAGAGGTACTCCCAAGTTCCATATGGAGCAATGAGTGGAGGATGATTATACTGATGTACATATTTTTTATATTAACATTTTCAACCAGAGCAAATGTAAATGTAAACGTGTTCAATATAAATCTAATGGACGTTTTACGCTTACTGGGATTAATAGTAATGCTCAGAGAGGGTAAAGTTCTGAGGCAGATGGGATGGTGGAATGAAAAGTGGGAACACCTAATTTTCCTGCCAGGAAACCCAGTACTCAGGAGGGTATTTGTTTCTCTCTTATTTCATGATACTAGTTGGTGGTACCAAATGGTGGTGCTATCTGTGGAACATGTGAGTGGTATAAGTGGCCTGCAGTCAAAGCGAGACACCTACAGCAGACGGATCTTAAAAGACGCTGGACCATCTTCGCAATTACCCCCACGATACTACGAGGGACGTGTTGCGGCCACTAGACTTGACCAGTGACGAGAGTGAACCAGTCCATAACCTGCAAAAAACAACTTCGGCTGGAGCGGAAACCAACCGATATCTTACTGGCAGCTAAGTACCCATTCAAAGCTGCCAAGTGAACTCTCTATTAAAGAACTTTTCAAATCAGACCGTCATCTGTGAGGAAATTTTAAAGACTATCTAAATTCACCCCTCCCTTATTTATTTTACATTTGTTAACGATAATTGATTATTAAATTTGGTATCTGTAAATATACAAATTTATAGTTGAATTAATCGTTTTGAGTGAACTGCATCCGTATGTCTGAGTCATTTTAAATACTTATAACAGAGCTATTAAAGTAATATTATAATGACTAAATCAGTTGGTGGCTCATCAAAGCGAGCAAATTTCTTACTCCCCATTGAAGATATGGGAAGATAGAAAGTTTACACAACCGGATCCTATTAGCCGTAGTACTTAATTTCTTAAATACCTATGAGGCTCCCTAGAATTGAAGCACCATTCTTCCAAGAGTAATCTTGAGCTAATGGTAGATACATTTGAAGACCCTCAAAAGATACTCTGAAGTTTGGTCACTTTTGAACTATCACTGCAGAGAAAGGGGAGAAAATCCCGTGACACTCCCCCTGAAAATTATTTTTCTTTGATTATGTTTTGTTTTATCTCGTTTTTGCTTGTATGGTTTGGTTTGTTTTTTTAACATACAAGCAAAATTGGTAATTTTGATTTGCCAGATATGATGTCACTTTCCCGTATCGGCAGTTATTCATCTTATTTGGAATTGAAAACATTATATATACAATACTAATTATAACCCATCAGAGGTTCAACGGGATATTTTTCACCTTAAAATGATTATAAAGTATCAATAAATCAGTACTTTCAGCTCCCCATGGAGCATAGTCATTAAAAACAAGCCAAGCCGTCATGTCCTCTGTTATCCGTTCAAGGTGTTTCCGTGTCTCCTTTATTCCGTTCATTTCTGTCTCCAGTTTTCTTCTCCGCATGTTTTTGATCTCCCTCTTTCTTTCACCTCAGCCATTCCAGAACAGGAACTGCCTTTAGGGGTCGTCCGCTTATAACGTCCCGCAACTTGTGTACCAAAGGGTGTCCATAACCTGTGGTCCACGGGTCCTTAGGGTTCCATGAATGTATTTTAGGAGGTTCGTAGGCATAATCTAAAAACTTGAATTTTATTTTCACCAAAATATTTACTCGAAAAATTATCATAGATCTGTTCGTTTAAAGAAATATATCCACTTTGCATATTGTTTTTCTATTTCAGTATGATCTATTTGTAAGCTTCACGATTTTTCTTTGTAATAAAATGTAGTTAATTGTGCATTTATGTACTTTTTTTCCGTAGCCTTAACCGGGCAATAAAAGGGGTCCTGGGCTTTCCCCGAATATCTAAGAGTTCCATAGCACAAAAAATGTTAAGAACCCCTGCTCTAAGTTCTTCTTCCTATAAAGTGTCGAAGGAGCTTTGCGTGTCGTCATGCTAAATTTAACTACCTATCATAAAATCAGCCAAAGTAAATAAACTTGTCAGTAAATATCAATAAAACATGTACGAATAAACGAGCATTTGGTAAGTCCGTAAAGTAATGTCCAGTTAATTTCCAGTTATAAACAAGGCGAAGTGACACAAGGTGTCCCTTCTCCTGCGACACCATGTAGTATTAGTGTGTGTACTGGGACGTATACCCTTCCATACAACCTGCCTGCGCCGCGTGCTAAACATTCGATGGCAGGATAACATCCCAGATAATAAGGTTCTATGAAGAGCAAATATGCCCAGTGTCTATACACTGATTCAGATAGCGCAGTTACGAAAGACCGGACATTTGGTTCGCCTGTCAAATTAACGCCTCCCAAAGAGGCTGCTGTATGGCGAGTTGAGGGAGGGAAAGCGTACAAGAGAACGACCAAAGAAGCGCTTCAAAGACAGCCTGAGGGAGCCACTGAAGAGCTGCCAGATTAATACAACCACCTGGGAGCAACTGGCACAGGATGGCACAGCCTCGAGAGGCGCTATCAAAACGGGTGTAGCAGTCAGTGAGGCCAACCGTGTGAGGGTAGCCCAGAAAATTCGTCAAGCTCGAAAGTCAAGCGTGGATGTGCAGCTTGTGTTGTCTTCGGGTCTTGGTCGGTCATGCAACAGAACTTTTCTTACCCGCATTGGCTTGATCACCCATACGCGCACCAACTTAACCTCTTAGAATGAACTGTGTTACGAGAGATGTCGATGACCCTCATCGAATACGATGGACAAATCATCATCACTGTGACGTAGTATGTATTGGGAGAGGCAGAACCTGTGTGATAGCACGTATAAATCTCTAACGGTATGAAAAGGTCCTTATAAATCACACATTCATTCTTGAATGAACGACCAACTCAGGAATTTAGTCCCATAACAGAACATAATGAACATCGATATCATCCGAAAATGCAGATAAACACCCTGTCACCAAAATGTTGTAATTTGTAATCCTCGTTCCTTTAACTTAAGCATAATTCACTACAGACATACAATACAGCCAGCCCACTGGGCTCAGCACGCAACAAATGCAAAAACAGATGCATAATTCACCTTCTCAATCTTAAAACTCACTAACCTAACCCTTTAACCCTTCGAAAATAAAGTTCCTTCGTTCGTTCTCCAGACTAAACTTACACACTGACTCTGCTAGGGGTAATTAACTAACCAACAAGAACTTTGAACCAAACTTAAATAATTCAATAAAGACTGTTGGTACAATTTATAATTTATTTATATACAAGATCTTTTTTCTTGGTACTTCAGTTAAATTTCAAATAAAATCAAATTGATTTCAAAATAAAATTGGTTTCACTTTCGTTATATATATCACATTTACATTTAATTTATAAAGTTCATTTTCAACTGTTCTCTGGATCTTTGATATAATCTGTCTTTTTTGTGTGCTTTCTTGAATATAATAATATCAATGTTAATTTATGATAAAATCATAACGATTCATATGACTGTCATTTGTCGTCTACACAAACCACCAGCTAATGATATCATCATTACACTGTTTATTCGTAGGTGTGTGATAATTGAAAGTAGAAGTAGCCCAACAAAGTACTTACTTAGTCGTTCCCCTTCTACCGTGAGGTGTAGAGGTTTGGAAGAGAAAGCGCCAGACTATCCTATCGGCTGTCTTCCTCCTGACCTGGTTCCATTCTAGTCCTCGGTCCTTCAAAGATTGTCTAATGTTGTCCTCCCAGCGGACACTGGGTCGTCCTGGGGGTCTGGATCCCTGGCTCTTTGTTTCCCATGCTTGTCGTTAGTGGTAGCCGATCTTCTCCCATTCTGCAGACATGGCCAAACCATCTTAGTTGGGACTGTTCTACTTGGGTCTGCAGGGGGTGGGATTTTAGGCCTTGACGTATCGTCTGGTTGCAGACCATGTCTCTTCTTGTTACTTCAACCACCTTCCTCAGATACCTCATTTCTGAGGTTTGAATCTGGCTTTTGTGGGTTGTAGTCATTGCCCATGACTCGCATCCATATGTCAAGACTGGGACATAGGTGGAGCGGTAAACAGCCATCTTCGTTTTCTTACTAACCTCTCTCTTGCTGAGGAATCCTCGATTTATGGCCTGAAAAAGTCTCCCAGCTGCTGCTTTTCGAGTGGCCAACTCTTCTTTGATGCCTCCCTTTCGGTCTATAATAGCTCCGAGGTATTTAAAGTGGTCGACCTGCTCCAGGACCTGTTCTCCCAGCTTAATCTGATGTCTTCTTTCTTTCGTGATATCACCATGGATTTTGTTTTAGAGCTGCTTATGACCATCCCTCTCTTCTCCAGCTCTTCCTTCCAGACTTGCAGGTTGGATTGGAGATGTGCCTCTGATTTAGCAATCAGGGCAACATCATCAGCCAATGCCAGCTCCGAAATATAGACCTGTCTCATCTTCCAGTACCCCACTGAATACTTTCTTGTTCTCTCCTTACATGCCTTGATGACATCGTCCATAAGGAGTATGAAGAGGTAAGGTGATAGGATATCACCTTGTCTTACACCAGTGGTGGTCCTGAACTCTGCTGACTTATGGTTTGCTGTCCTCACATAATTTCTGCAAGACTTGTAGAAGCTCTGTATAGCATGAATCAGAGGTGCTGGAATGTTTTCTTCTCACAACATGTTCCCAAAGTTTTGCTCCAGGGGACCCTGTCAAACGCCTTTTCCAGATCTATGTAACAAAGATGGATCTCACTCTTATACTCAAGGGCCTTTTCACTCAGCTGTCTGAGTGTGAAGATTAGGTCTTGAGTACTTCGGTTTGCTCGGAATCCGCACTGGACCTCATCAAATTGTGGCTCAGCTAGGCGTCGGAGTCTCTGCTCTAGGATTCTAGAGTAGATTTTACCAGGGACACTGAGAAGGGATATGCCTTGTCAATGGATTTTCAACATTGTCGATTCCAACTAAAAGAACTACTTATCTTTTAAAAAGTCCTTCTATGCCTCGAACAACAGTATGATCCGAGAGAACCCCACAACTGCGGGTCTTCCAAATCAAGATGACACAGTTGATACTGGCACAGGCTCTGAACAACTTGAACATCTACTAGCTGACTTGGTCACTAAAGATTTAGTACGACACTCAGGGCAGGATATAACCTGAAGCATAATATACAACCTACGTAGTATCGCTCATTGTCTCCCTACATAGTCAGGAGGTATAATGAGACAGTTCAGACAAGCTGTGGTTAATCACAAGAGACATAGTAAATCATGATTAACACAATTCGTTCAAGTTCCTGCACAATATTTCAGTAACTCACTTGTTATAGTTCTGTCCATGATTTGCTTATTTAAAATCATACAGGCCTTATGGTAATCATTGCTTCACATATCAAATAATACAGAAAATCAATCTGTTACAGTCATTCCTTCTTCCAGTTTGGATAGTCCTTTCCAGAAAGCATAATATCTTTAAAACGCTTACCACAACCAATTAGCTCAATCCATTCGTTCTACTTAGGTGTCTGGATGTCAGCGAACTTTGTGATGTGTTTTTGGGTTTGTTGTTGAATTATTTTCATTTTGAGTATAATTTCCTTTGCACTTTCCACGTCTCCGAGGATTTCCTCGCATCTGACATTTGGAGTTTTGTTGTTGGTGGACTGACTGTGTCCTTTTTCTACCTGCAGTTTTTTGTCAGATGTCTGAGTTGAACTGTTAATCTGTGTTTTTATTCTGTTGCTGACGGCGCATTAGCTGTCACTCTCTGAATGGTATGTCCTTCCCAACGGACACTTTTAGCGTCTGTCTGGTTTCCTGGAACACAGAACGTTCTCGATATCTTGCTGCGTGGTCTTAGAGACAGTTCGCACATGTTCTGCTATTATTTGTTGCTTGGTAGTGTGACCGCGCAATGCTCAAATGCATAATTACATCTGAGTTATAATCTAAAACATTAACATATAATAGGGAACCAGTGGACAAGACAACATGACTGCATGCTCTGTCTGCAGCATGGTTTCAGATAATAGAGTTTAATAAAATAAAATAGAATGCTAACATAACGCACAAACAAACATATGCGGTAGTTATTTCTCACAATTTAATTGTTACGAAACTGAAACCAGTTGACACTGGGGTCGTGAGCTGTCAATCAAGAGAACGCTTAAAACAAAACAAAAAGCATTACGTGCCGGTCACTGGGTGCTGCACTAGACACTTTGAGTGACAGCTGTTTTGGGTTTCATACGATGGTTCTCACACTGGTAGAGAGCACTCTAAAGTTAACACTAAAAACAAAGACAAACTAAGATGTTTTTGATTGACATGTTATATTTATGAGAGAAAGGTATGTAATGTTGCTTGATGTAAGTTACATTTAGGAAAATGAATTTGATTTTAACCATAATTACTGAACACATGTGCGTGTGCATGGGACATTGTACAAGAATGATTGATAGTTTGGTATTTGTTCTTAATGAGAATATTTGTAGAAGTACAATGGTATTGCACAATTAGGATGTGAGAAAGAGTTATTAGATTTAAAAAAGATATGTGCTGAAATCAGCAGTTTACACGGTTGTCAGGTTTACAAAAATCATGAAATCCTGACACTTTCCCATACAACAGCCTAGAAAACAGGTGCCATGTGCAAAATGAAAGGAAATAAATACTAGAGTTAGTACAGTCAAAAAGGAGAGAGCTCGGAAACCATGTAGAAGTAGACTGCAGAGAGAAGACAGAGTACTGACTTGTATTTAGAAATAGCTATCTGACGTAAGAAAGAGCTCACCAAGCGTTTTTCGTTAGTAAATTTTACTAAAGTTAATCATCATAGTCTGAAGTAGAAACGTCCAGCACTACCTACAACATCCTTGGTGAGCGTCGTCAGCACAATGAGGTAACTACATTTATGCTCTAACTAGTAGTGACGACGTGAGATAGGTAAAAGTAAACTTTCGTATCACCAAGTGACTTTATAAAGAAAATATTCTTTCGTTTCATGAATGAAAATGGGGAACTATTCGCAAAATTCTGTGCTTCAAATCAACTGGCTATAGGATGAAGCATGTTTCCACATAAGAGAATACACAAGGCAGCATGGATATCACCAGACCATAGAACAGAAAATCAGATTGATCATATATGCATAAACAAGAAGTTTAGATCATCATTGCAGGATTTAAAGGTATAAAGGTATATAGAGGAGCAGATGTGGCATCAGATCACCACCTTCTGATAGCCGAAGTAAAAATTAAACTCAAGAGATTTGCAACGATGCAAAATTATAGACAACAATTTAACGTAGGACATCTAAGAAATCAAGAAACAAGAGACAAATTTGCAGTCACAATATCTAACAAATTCCAAGTGCTCCAACAGCTAGAAGATGTAGAGAATACAGAAGACTATTGGCAGCAAATCAAAACGGTATGGAATGAGACATGTGAAGAAATACTGGGGAAAAAGGAACGACAACAAAAAGCATGGATAACAACAGAAACAATCAATACGATAAAAGACAGAAAAAACAAGAAATCAGATTTAAACACAAGCAAAACCAGAAGTTCCAAAGCCAAGGCTCAAGAGATGTACACAGAAGCAAACAAAGAAGTTAAAAGAAGTATCAAAAGAGACAAGAGGAAGTATATTGAGGAGTTGGCAAGAGAGGCAGAATATGCTGCAACCAAAGGAAATATGAGAGAACTCTATATCAGCACAAAGAAGCTGACAGGGAAATACAAGCAAACAAGTTGCCTCATAAAAGACAAGAATTGAAAACTGCTCAGCAATATACAAGAGCAAATGAAGAGGTGGACAGAATATTTTGAGGACCTTCTCAATAGACCAGCTTCACAAAACAATCCTCCCCCCACCCCCCGACATCCAGCCAGCAGAAGAAGTGCTACAAATTAACGGTGAAAGACCAACGAAGGAAGAAATAAAGAAAGCCATAAAGCTTCTAAGAGATGGAAAAGCGTCTGGACCTGATAGCATTACAGCAGAGGCCATCAAAGCAGATATCGACACGGCTACAGAGATGTTATATAAATTACTTGGTAAAGTCTGGAAAAGGGAAGAGATACGAGGGAAGGTAAAAAAGTAATGCCTCCTATTTTGTATGTATGTAAATACTGCATCGGTGTCCAATTTGTAAATTTAGCAGGATTCCTCAAACACTCTTCTGCACTGCATAGCATTACCAACCTGTTGCAGTAACAGGTGGCACCACTGTAATAGTTTAAAAATGGCTGCCACAAACGTTCGGTTAAAACAACGTTATGTCATAGAATTCCTCAATGCTGAAAGTGAGACCCCAATTCGCATCCACGAACGTTTGAAGAATGTTTATGGAGATTTAACAGTGGATGTTAGCACTGTCCGACGTTGGGTACATCGTTGTGACGAAGCTGAAGTAGGTCAATCCTCAATGGCTGACGCAAAGCGAACTAGCCGTCCGTCTACCGCAGTGAATCCACACAACATTCATCGAGTTGATGGCATCATTCGTGGTGACCGTCGGTAACACTGGATGAACTTTCTTCCATGTTGTCCATTAGTAAAGGTAGTGTCCACAACATCATTAAAGACCTGGGTTATTCAAAAGTTTGTGCACAGTGGGTACCCAGAATGTTGACAGACAGACATAAAGAAACAAGGAAAACCATAGCCATCAACCTCCTGCACCGTTACAAAGCTGAAGGAGAAGAGTTTTTATCGAATATTGTGACAGGTGACGAGACTTGGGTTCATTTTTTTTTAACCAGAATCCAAGAGGCAGTCAGTGGAATGGCATCACACAACATCGCCGAAAAGAAAGAAGTTCAAAAGTTCACCATCTGTAGGGAAAATTATGGCCTCCGTGTTTTGGGATGAGAAGGGTGTGATTCTTCCAGACTTCTTGGAACAGGGAAAACACGGAGAATGCAGACCATTACATTGAAACTTTGAAGAAGCTTAGAGGTCGTCTTCGGCGACTTTACCCATTAAAAGATCAGAGAATCGCCACACTGTTGCACGATAATGCCACGCCACACACCGCTGAACGCACCATTGATGCGATTGGAGAATTTGGCTGGACATTATTACCACATCCCCCTTACAGTCCCGATCTTGCACCTTCTGACTTCCATCTGTTTGGACCACTGAAAGAAGATCTTCGCGGACATCACTTTGAGGACACCGAGACCCTTAAACGCGCCGTACGCCAGTGGTTTAGGAAAAAGGACACACATTTTTTACCGTGCGGGGATACATGCCCTTGTGAGAAGATGGACAAAAACTGTAACAAATAACGGAGACTAAATTGAGAAATAAATTTTTGAAGTTCAGACTTGGGGCTACATTCCAATGTGAATTTTATCTGTTTTCTTACCTATTGAATGAAATTAAAAATTACGAGGCATTACTTTTTGACCGTCCCTCGTACCAGCAGAATGGAAGGAAGGATATCTGGTTAAGTTGCCTAAGAAAGGAAATTTACAAGAGTGCACAAATTATAGAGGAATAATGTTACTATCAGTGCCAGGAAAAGTATTAAATAGGATTATCCTTGAGAGATTAAAAGAGTCCATAGACAAGAAACTGAGAGATGAACAAGCAGGTTTTCGACAAAACAGATCCTGTACAGACCAGATAGCAACTTTGAGAATAATAGTTGAACAAAGTCTGGAATGGAATTCACCATTATACATCGGATTTGTGGACTACGAAAAGGCATTTGACAGTGTAGACAGAGAATCACTTTGGAAATTGATGAGGCATTATGGAGTTCTCCTGAAGATCATTAATTTAATAAAGAAAACATATGAAGACATGACATGCAGAGTTCTTCATGGAGGACAGCTTACAGAACCATTTGGGATAAGAACAGGAGTGCGACAGGGATGCCTCTTGTCTCCATTTCTTTTCTTACTAGCAAGGGACTGCATTATGAGAACATCAACAACACACAACAGAAATGGAATCCAGTGGACTCTGACTAAGCAGTTGGATGATCAGGATTTTGCTGATGACTTGGTTCTTCTGTCCCATAACCGTAATCAGATGCAGGACAAATTGAAAACACTCGATGAGAGGTAACAGCAATTGGGTCTGAAAATACACAGGGAAAAGACAAAGATAATGAGAATAAATGCAGGTAATGATAACAGGGTTGAACTCAGAGGAGGGACAGACAGTGATATCAAAATAAGAACACAAAAAGCAAGAGGAGCTTTCATTGCATTGGGAAATATATGGAGATCAAGAGAAATCGGATCCAACACGAAAATAAGAATCTTCAACTCAAATGTGAAGTCAATCCTATTGTATGGCTCTGAGACATGGAGAACAACAAAGACAACAACCAAAAAGCTACAGACTTTCATAAATGGGTGCTTGCGTAGAATAGAGGGATTAAAATGGTATGACGAGGTTACCAACGTGGAACTGATGACAAGAACTAGACAAGTGCCAGTGGAACAAGAGATGAGAAGAAGATGATGGCGATGGATAGGACACGCACTGAGGAAACCTGTTGATAGCATTACAAGGCAGCCCTTGTTCTAGAACCCCCAGGGCAAGAGAGGCAGAGGTAGACCAAGAAGCACATGGAGAAGAGAGCTGGAAACAGAGATGAAAATGATAGGGAGAACGTGGAAGGAATTTGAGATGATGGCACGTGACAGGACTTGGCATGTGTTTGTTGAAGGCCTATGCTCCTTTGGGAGTGGAGGGTTATGAATGAATGAATTCTTTCGTTTCGTCAAGTGACTTTATAAAGCTTCAACCAATCTCAGTGTTATGCTATGCTAAGCGCTACTCAAGAGAACATTATAGAAAAAGTAATACTAAAACTTTTAGGAAAAGTCATGAACGGGCTATAACAACTTTCGACTTAAAGAAGCCCATTTATTTAACCAGATGAGAATTGTAGCAAAGAATAATAGCGTCATTTACAGATTTATTTTTGAGAAGCTAGCTCAGGGATTCCCAACCAGTTGTTAAAAATACTTGATGACATAACTAAACTGGCAAATTAAGACTTGTTATAGACGACCGACGGCATAGAATGCATTCCAGTCTCTTGGAAGACGACTAAGAACACGCTATAATTTTTTAGATGCAATTTGATGTTCTCTTTCGAATCAAAGCTGTGTTCTGGAATCTTCCTCATTAAAGATAAGAAAACGCCTGCATTTGTAGTTGATATCTTCAAGAGTATTTTGTGTGATGTTAAGAAGTTGTGTTGTTCAATTAACATTGTGTACATTGTGGCGGTGGTGATGGCCAATAATATACTTTAAAGATCAGCGGGGTTAGTCAGAGAACCTGGTAACTGAGGTTTTCACTCTCCTCTACAACGTAGTTGGAATCTACATATGAGGCGTATAGCTTTTCGTTTCACTGCAACAAAAAACAATTGAACCACTTAATCAACTAATCTTAGTCTGGAGAATAAACAATCTACATGGTCACAGTAGTTGGGGTCTTTCTTCGCCCTGGGACAGTCACTGTATGTGTGACTTCCCGCACAGTATCTGCAGACTGCGCTCTTAATGCCTGAGAATCCCTGGCACAGGGAACATTGTATCACTGGAGGATATCTACCAGACTATGGCCGAGACAAGTGATGATTAAGACAAGGTAAAGCAGAAGCTGAACTTGTATTTCATCCCAAAGAAGAATACAATGTTCAAGTTCAGACAGGCCATTCAAAACGGTGAAGAAAATTTAGACCAGTACGTCACGAGGTTACGCCAACTTGTAAAACACTGCCAATTTCAGAATCAAGATGATGAAATTAGAAATCATGTAATACAGACATGCACATCATCAAAGTTAAGAAGAAGGATTCTTCAAAGTGAAAAACCCCATACATTGGACGAGGTACAACAAATTGGTAGAACGTTAGAAATTGTAGAAATACAGGCCACACACATAGAGAAAAAACAAACTGCAACAAACTGCAATTTCAGGAGTCTAGATCTAGACCCCAAGATTCAGTCACACTAGCTGACAAACACGACAAGCAGAAACCACAGTTTCATACGTCCAGATCTAACTCCAAGAAAGAATCATATACAAAATGCAAATGTTGTGGAAGGAAATATCCTCACAAAGGTGGAAGACAGAACTGCCCAGCATTTGAAAAAGAGTGTCATGTTTGTCACAAGCAAAATCACTTTACCAAGTATTGTCTCACCCCTAAAAATAACGTTCAGCAGGTTACTGAGAAAAAGGAAAACACCACAGACACTGACAGCAGCTCAGAGGCTTATGTTTATGCACTGAATAACAGACCAGATGTCCCCAGAACAATGATCAAAATACAAGATACACATATGTCTGCAATGATAGACATGGGTTTAAGTGTGGATGTCATAAGTACAACCACGTACAACCAGTTGAAGAAAAGACCACAGTTGTTTCCCACTAATAAACCGTCATATGCATCCAAGATTTCCTTAAAAGTGGTTGGAATGTTCAGATCAACCATTGAATCCAAGCATCATCAAGCCAGTACTTCTATCTATGAGTAGAAGGTGAACATGAAGTTCTTTTAAGCCATAAGACAGCATCTAAATTGCAGGTTGTCAAAATAATAAATAGCATCAACAGAACACCTAATCTATTTGAAAAGTATTCAGAAGGTGTGGGTAAATTGAAAAACTGTCTGCTTGAAAATGAACTGAATTTTTGTGTGTGTAGCGTTATCCTTTTATACGGTTTCGGTTGCATAGTCAGTGAATAGTGTTCACCCCAAATTTTGTTGCTTTCACATGCGCGCAACATGAGCTGTGGTCAAAAATTGCGTCATAAACACTATTGACCACTGCGTTGTAATGATTACAAAAACGAACGCAATTCAGGTCAACACGTGCATTTGACACTGTAAAGAACATTTGAGGCTGGTTTTTATATACCCTAGCACCAAATTTTACTTACAAACTCATAAAAACGCACCCTCGGATAGCTATGCGTTTCTTTTTTTGAACAGTATAGATACATCACAACTTTCTCAACACATCTAGGTTTAAGAAGATACAAAAGGCTCAGATTTTGAATGACCTCAGCAGCAGAAGCATTCCAGAATATAATTGGAAATGTGCTTCAGGGTCTGAAAGGACAGTTGAATGTATCTGATGATATTCTGGTTTATGGAAAAACCCCAAAAGAACATGATAAAAAATCTAGAACAGGTATTCATCAGACTGAGGCAGCATAACCTCACACTGTATAAAGAGAAATGTGAATTCAGCAAAAACACATTGGATTTTTATGGATATACTTTTTCTGAGAAGGGAATTGTTCCACACCACAGAAAAGTTAGTGCACTTCAAGATATGGCAGAACCAACCAATGTATCTGAATTGAGAAGTCTTCTGGGAATGTACAATTACTGTTCACATTTTATTCAAAACTATGCAACACTCAGACAGCTTAAGAATGCTTACAAGAAAAGACACCATGGATATGGACTGCAACTCAGTCAAAAGCATTAGATATGCTGAAATCAGAACTAACAAAAAGTGCTGGTACATCCTATTTTGACAGGAACAGAAAGACATTCATCTCAGTAGATGCAAGTCCAGTCAGTTTAGCAGCAATGCTAACCCAAAGAGATGACAGAAACAAAGAATATGTTGCAGTTTTTGGCAGTAGAGGTCTGTTGGATACAGAAACTAGATACTCACAGACAGAAAGAGGTTTTAGCAATAGTGTGGGCTTGTGAATATTTTCACTTATATATTTATGGCGGCAAGTTCACCATCATATCAGATCACAAGGCACTGGAGTTGATATTTTGAAAAAGAACATCCAAGCCTCCTGCTCGTATAGAAAGATGGGGTTTAAGACTGCAGCAGTATGATTTCAATGTTGCATACAAGCCTGGAAAAAATAATCCTGTTGATTATATGTCAAGACACCCACTAAAAGAGCAGTCTGAAGACAAAATGGTTGAAGAGACTGTCGCAAATTGTTTAGCTTGTCAAGCTTGCACAGAAAGTGGAGCACATATGACACCTTTGAAAAAGTCTGAGCTTCCCAAAGCTCCATGGACAGAGGTCTCTGCAGATTATTGTGGACCATTGCCATGTGGACAGTATATTCTTGTCATGGTAGATGAATATTCAAGATTTCCAGTTGTTGAAATCATTAATTCCACATCAGCAAGAACTGTCATTCCTGTGATTGACAAGATATTTTCGACATTTGGAATTCCTGAAACTTTAAAAACAGATGGTTCCCTATTTAACAGTCAAGACATGAAAAATTTTATGCACCATGTTGGATGCAGAAACAGAAGAATCACACCTTACTGGCCAAGGGCAAATCGGGAGGTAGAAAGAATGATGAGAAACCTCAAGAAGGTCATTCAAACAGCCACAGTTGAAGGAAAGTGTTGGAGACAACAGCTGTATGCTTTCCTTAGAAATTATTGGGCAACACCTCATATGTCAACAAGCAAATCACCATATGAGCTCATGTTTTAAAGAAAGGTCTCGATTAAGATTCCAACAGTTGAAACCAAAGAGAGTCAACCAGCCTCATCAGATGTGCTGAGAAAAGATGCACAGGCAAAATACAGAATGAAACAACATGCAGACCTTAGACTACAATCACAGCCGTCTCATCTGAAAGTAGGAGATTTTGTTTTAGTACGACAAGAACAAAACAGCAAATCAACTCCGAGGTTTAATCCAGAACCTTATCAGATTACTAAAATCAAGGGAAACATGATAAGTGCTTCAGGTGAAGGCAGAGTTGTTACAAGAAATGTCTCGTTTTTCAAGAAAGTCAACGAAAACCTGGCCAGAGCAGCCAAAAAGAAATCACAGCCAGAAGATGATTACTTAGATGACATTGTCAGTCCTGAGTTGCCACCAACTGCTACAGAACCAGCTGACGTCACCATGGACAACAACAGGCAATTACCGCAAACAGGCAGACCACCGCCTAGACACCGAAATGTCCCATGACGTCTGAATGACTATGTTTTGTATTGACAATGACTCTGTCATTAGTGATGTATGTAGAATAGTTTGAGTTTCAGTGTGTTTTTGTTATTCAAGAAAGGGAGAGAATGTAGTGTCCTATATTTAGATATGAGGAGAGAGTTATGGGACTTGGAATAATGGCCGTTATGAGATGTTAGACACATTTGTATCTCTAAGTGTAATAAATGTTAAGAACGACAAGAGTCTAGCATTGGTTCATTTAGAGGACTAATATAGAATACCACAATAGGCTTCTGTCTTTTGGGGTCTATCATGTATATTAATCATCTCCGGTATTGCTGTCCCTTGTTTAGTCTCGGCTGGTCTCTCTCTTTTTCCAAGTTTTTAACCTTTCAACGTGCGGAGTTTTGATTTCAGCATTCTTGGTCTGAAGGCAGTTAAGGTCTGCTTGATCATCTGGAATTCTTTTGGGCCAGACTCCAATATAGACAGTTTATCCTTTCAGTCTCGTTCAAGTATGATTCTCTTTTGGTGTCTTCTTACATTAGTTATGCCTCTTTTGTCCACTATTCCCTCTAGGATGCCATTCACTTTGTCATCAGGGAGGGCCCTGAGGTTGGCCTCTCCTCCCAATATGAGTGGTTTTGATAGCATGTTCTTGTTTCCATCTCCTCAGGACCAGTTTTGTTTCTGTCTGGGTGGTATCTCCTGTCCGCCATCCCCAAAAGCATGTCTGGTTTGCTTCTCAGATTCATTTGGAAAAGCCAGAACTATTCCTCAAAACTTTCTGCTTGCTATACACACTATCAAATATCAATACTTATGCTAGTGCTATTAATGAAGCCATTAACACACTTTCACCAAAAGCCAACACCTCAACCAAATGCTTAAAGATAACAGGAATATTATGTTATTTTTTTTTTCTGCATTTTATTAAACTAAAAAAACAAAACGTACTAATCTACAGTAGCATACAATGAAAAGCAAACAAAGAAACAAAGGACAATCAACTATTAAATGATAAAGGTAGTCCCACAGTTAGATACTGCCACAGGGGAGTGAAGTGTTAAAGTCTTCACTATGCTCGGTCCAGCTGTATGAGGCGGGGTGATCAGTTCCCTTTCTCGCTGACTTTGCCCCCAAAAGCAAGGTCAGGTACCTTTTTACACCATGGTAGACTTGAGCTTCACACCAGGTTTCAAACCAGAACCTAGCATCTTTGCCATGAGAGGCAAGCACTCTAACCTCTCTGCTATTAGGTAATAAAAAATCAACAGAAATACATTAGTTTTTTTTTTCACTCTTATAGTTCTATACTTAGTGAAATAACTATTTGTGATGTTTACACTAACTTACATTTTCAAGAAAATCCTGTATATTTCAATTTATAATATTTCAATACATATCAGGATGACCTTTCTTGTGAAACCATACTCAGTATTACCAAATACTGAAATAAAACTCCCTTTGCTGGTTAACATCATAAATGTTAATAATTAACAATCTGAAAATGTGAATACCAGTTCTTAAAAACAAATGCAGTAAGATACAGCATGCAGGTATACAGGTTAAACCAAAGTGACAGTCTCTAATAACACTGACTAACAAAAACAAATTTTTTTTTTCTTTCTCTAACATTTCTATGTTTTTCTGGTCAATTTTAATGCGCTGTTTTTAAATCTGCAAACCGTTTTTCTCTATCAGGTCGGGATCTCTAGAAATACGCAATTGAAGTTTTTTAACAAGCATACAGTATTACAACATCATTTGTACAAGAAGTATAACAGTTATGTAGGCTTGAATTTCTTTGCAGTCGACTTTCGTCGGTGATGGCATGTGGTACATCGCGATGAAGCATCCAACAATAATCGGCAAGCATGGTCACACTCCACCGTCCTTGATAACGTGACTCCATTACGGCAATATCTTGATGGAATCGTTCTCCATGTTCATCGCTGACTTCGCCAAGGTTGTCAGGGAAAAAGTCAAGATGCGAATCGAGCAAATGGATTTTGAGGGACATGTTACAGCCCATAATTCTGTATGCATCTTTGCACTGCTTAACAATATGCACATAGTCGACAGATTTGTGATTTCCCAGAAAGTTATCGACGATCGATTTGAATGCCATCCATGCGCGAAGTTCACTACCATGTAACAAGTTCTCGAATTGTTTGTCTGCAATAACTTTCCTAATCTGAGGTCCTACAAAGATACCTTCCTTTATCTTTGCATCGCTAATTTGCGGAAACTTTTCTCGAAGATAAGTGAAAGCTTTGCTCGTTTTATCTAACGCTTTTACGAAATTCTTCATGAGCCCCAACTTTATATGTAACGGTGGTAAAATGATGCTGTCTTTGTTAACTAATGGCTCGTGTATTACATTTTTATGCCCGAGCTGCATACGATCCCTGCTAGGCCACACCTTTCTTGCATAATGTTCCTGTCTGTTGCGGCTGTCCCATTCACATAGGAAGCAACAAAATTTAGTATACCCAGTCTGCATGCCCGTGAGAATTGCAATGACCTTTAGGTCTCCACAAATCCGCCATTGGTAGTCATTGTACTTTATTGTTGCCAAAAGTATAGCCATATTGTCATAAGTTTCTTTCATATGAACAGAGTAGGCGACTGGAATTGATGAAAATAAATTTCCATTATGCAATAACACGGCTTTTAGACTAGTCTTGGAAAAGTCGATGAAAAGTCGCCATTCGTTGACTGTGCTCATGACCGAGGTGCACCATTAGACCTTTTACATCTTTGCAATAGCAAATGTCATCATCCATCTCAAAGTATTGAACAAGTTCTCTGTGTCTATGACGAAATTTAGATATCGGAGTATTGGGCGCTAAAAGATTCCATTCTTTGAGTCGCGAACCGAGTAATTCCACTTGTCCTTTGGTGAGAGCGAGATCACGTATTAGATCTGAAAGTTCTGAATGGTTAATTAAGTGAACACCATCATTCACCGGTATATAATCCGAGTCAGAATTAGTTTCTAAAGCAGGTAAACTATCACTTTCTGATGGTTCATTCACGTCCAACGGATATTGTTCTAGTGGAACTGGGATCGGACACGTGATTGGATCATGAGGCACTGGTTTCGAAACCGATTCAATATTTGGATAAACCACAGACTTTCTAGTTTTAAAAGTGAAACCATAGATATTTGTCAAGCAGAAGTAACAATCAGTAGCGTGATTTGTCGGTTCACGCCATATTACTGGCACTCCAAAAGGCATCGACTTATGCTGTGGCGATTTTCGTAACCAACCTGCCAATGTATCTGCACAAGTCGAACAAACTGCATTTGGCTTCCAAGATTTATTTGCATCATCAACTTTCGAATCGAAATAAAGTTCATATGCTTTCTTTAGCAATGGTGTAAAGTTTTTCTGGTGAACACGATCGGTAAAATATCCGCACACGTAACAGAACAGATCAGCCGAATTTCTACAACTTCTAGAAGCCATATTTCACTCAGAATTATTTTAAAATACAGTAACTATTTGAAATATAACGTAACATATGTCATGCAACTTTTAGCAGTATAAAAAGTAGAATTATTTTGCATTTTATTAATTTTTAAAAAGTTATATAGTAAAAATGAAACGGAGCAAATAACGGTTTCCCAAAAATATATTTATTCACAAATATCTTAAGAACCCGACGTGATAGTGATAAACGGATTTCAAATTTGAAATCAGCGCAAGAAACTGACCTAAGAACACTTATTCTTATATAAGAAAGAAAAATGTTGTTTGTCAGTGTAATCATAAAACCTGTAAAAAACAAAGGAAACATTTCAAATGAGCCAGAACTAAAGCACAGAAATTCACTGATGAAGAACAAACCACAACCCAAGCTAGTGGAGGCAGCACAGAACTAATCTGTAATATGGAATCTATGGGTGATACAAGTAAAAACACTTTAACACCTACAAACCATGTATCAATGTAATTGTCAATTTTTTAAACAAAAATGTCTGACAAAGTGTGGAATGCAGCACTTTGGGGTGACTATGAAATAAGTTCAACATAGTTGACAAAATCTATTCCAGTTCTGTGTATTTCCCATATACCAGCCTGTTTCTGTGGCATGACTAAACAACCAAATCAATTTCCTTCAACAGCTGTTTTTTTTTTTCAGCATCCTGTACTTTCATGTACTTATTGTCCTAAAAGCCCATCGTTTTGCTCAGTTCCATATTTAAAAAGTGTTAAATAACCATACTAGAGTACAATTACAAGGACAAACCAGCAAAAATATTACATTGACAAATGGTGTCCCATTGGGAGGTGTCCTATCACACACATTGTTCTAGGGTGATTATATTAATTGTTATAATAGAAATTTATTCCAGTATGAGGCAAGTCTAACTAACAAAAATATGCTATCCTCAACTCAAATATCAAGTCAGTCACAACGTTTAGCGTGAAACATGGAGAACAACAAAAGCGACAACCAGCAAGATAAGACTTTTCATAAATGGGTGCTGACACAATATAATAGGATAGAAACAATATAAGATTACTAATGTGGAACTGATGGAAAGAACACGGCAAACACCAGTGAAACACGAAGTTAGGAACAGATGCTGGCATTGGATAAGACCTGACAATCACTAAGAAAAACCAAGTGGTTATCATTACAAGGCAGCAATCATTTGTGGAATCCCTAGGGTAAGAAAAATAGAGGAGAGAGAGACTAGAGGAGAGAGAGAGAGAGAGAGAGAGAGAGAGAGAGAAAACACACACACAAGCTGAAGAGAATGGGGAGACAGACATGAAAGGGATAAAGAAGATATACGCAAAAGGCCTTTGAACAGATGTCACATGACAGGAAGGCTTTGGCGTATTTTTGCTGAGGACACGCTTCATTTGGAGGCTGAATGTTACTGATTGACTGACTGAATGAAATGCATCAAAATTTTAGCCCATGAGTTACAGGAAAGTTTGAGCTCAAAGAGTTAAACAAAATTAAATTGCATACAGTCAACTTCTACTTGAATATGACTACCTGAACAACTGTTGAAAAACACTACTCACTTAAATGTAATGAAATTATCAAAGAATGGCAGATGTATTAATCAATTACATAAAAATAACAATATATTCATTCATTTTATATTATATAGTTATTGAACAATTAAATATATTCTTGAATATGATCTACAAAGAAGCATAGACCCAAAAGAGTTCCACTAAAGCAACTTGATTTGACACATTTCATAAAATCATTTTACTCACAAAGAGAAAAGGCATATAGGTAAAATTATTTACTTCACATTAGGTAAATTATTTACGTTCAAATTATGGAATTAATTACTTTTATAATTCCTGATTACAATAAATTTCAAAAACAAAATCTTAATTTCTCATGAGAATAAACTATACAGTACTGCTTGGGGTTGGGTAAATTATATCTCATTCGTACTTAGGAATTAATTAGGTTTCATAATTCAGATTACAATAAATTACAAAGATTGCATTACAATATCTCATGAGAACAATCTCTTGAGTACTGCTGGTCAACCTGTTTTTAAAAAAGCTCAAGCTTGTTAATTATGTGCTTTCAAGCCTGTTGCACTCATGTTGGTGATATGCTACGGGTCTTCAGGTGGCATTTGAAGATAGTTTTGGAAATTGTTTTGGATTTGGTTTCTAAGGACTATCTTCGTTGCACACGGACAAACTTCATCAGTGCTCTGATCTCCTCCCGTAGATCACCACAAGGAGGATCTCAGCACAAGTACATGACAACTGTAGCACTGGCAAGGATCCCAAAGTGTATATACAGGAATCACCACATTCTATAAATATTTTTGTGGTGGTAGTTTCCCTAATTTTTAAATTTTGGGCCAGGGCAGCAGCCGTATTGCCTACTCTTTATGATTTTCCAACTGCTGAGGGATTTATAACGTGGTGCTAAAATTGCACACAAGAACCCCTTTACCTGTCAACCTCCTGAGACAAAAATTGTACGCCGGACCAAAAAAATCCTTACGCAAAAAATATATTAATAAATTATACGCAATACAGTTTTTAAAATGAGAAAAAATGACATATACAAATCTATTAGCATTTGAATTAATGTGATATAAAACATGCTAATAGTCTCATGCTGTTCTTTACTTATAAAAAACTTAGTGATCATGAGGTACACTATTCTTTCGATGTACAGTGTTTTGTATATATATAAACAACACATGCACTTTTAGCACTTTGCAGAATTGCATTTGTGGGCTTAAAGTCTGCACAGCATGTATCAATGTTAATCTTACACTGTAAAATAGAAGTGAGTGTGTCCGCATTCATGGACCCCTGCAGTCTGTGTGGATTTTTTTTCATCATTGAAAATGATCTTTCGCAGTCAGCATTGCTGTGAGGAGTATCAGCAGTCGCTGAATGATGACTTTCAAATTAGGGAAGCGGATGGCACCCGTACTAGTTTTCTGGTCAACAACTTCCAGCCAATAGCTACAGAAGCTCTTTTTTTTCTGACCACTATCTGTCAGTAGAGGTACACACACATCAGACAACATACAGTAGTAGTCATTCGAACTCATCTTTCAGTGCTTCCTCATCAAGATCTTGGCAAAAGCATCTGCCAATCTCAGATGTTTGGATATACCTGAGATTATCTTTAGTGCTTGGATCTAGCACTTTTAAATCCTTTAGAACCTGGTTGTCAAAGGGAAATTTATCAGTAATTTTTTTTAACCACTGATGTGTAAAGATTTCTGACATCCTCAAAAAATGAACTCTTTACTCCACTATCAAGCTCCATTTCTTCGATAAATGCTCTGTTCGAGAGGCCAATTTGCCAGTATGCTGTGTCATCATGCTGCACCCCACGATCACTAAATTTATATATGCCTGCAAGCTTTTGCTTTTCTTTGAATTAGGCTCAGCCATCATTCAGGGGATGAAATATTTTTCAACTAATAATCTTTGTAGACGAAAGAGAATGATTAACAAATATAACGAACAAAGCAAACGGCTAACAGCAACAACAAACAAAATAATGAACAGAATATCAATCTAGGAAGAAAAACGCTTACTACCAAAAAATTTACAAAATTATTATTTAAGAGTTGGTATCCTAGACCAGTGATAACAGATTGCCATTTATTAAAAAATAAAGCAGCGAATCTCGAGCGCTGGAATAAAGTAGGCCTAACTCAACGCAAAAAAACTTTTTTTTCTATTTTATGTAGGGCCTACACAGAATATTATGACAATTTATCAGGAAATATATTGAAGGCAAAGATATAGGCCTAACTGGAAAGATTAAGGGACAGCCATTAAATTGCAACAAAGCAAAACAACAGCAAATATTTAACCAAGTTATAAGTACTTAGCTTTTTTAAAAACAAAATGGCGTCGAAGTGTGGTGGCAAGCAAGCGTGGTCGTTGATAAGAGGTAACTTTAAAAATACGTCCATGTCACGCTGAAAACCGAAAGCGTTTGAGGCCGAAATTCAAAGTTTTTGCCGAATTGTTGGTATAACAGGATTTGATTGGTTGCTGAAGGGGGAGAGACCTCAGTTTAAAAACGGACGCCAAGATTCCCAGAATTAAAAAAAAAGAAAATTGTAAATAAAAAAAAAAAAAACTTGGCTAGAAAATATTTTCTGATTTAAAATTTTAAAAAACTTCGGTTGGAAAATATTTTTAGAAATTAAAAAAAAAAAAATTTTTTTTTTTGGGAGGGGGAGAAAAATTCGTACAACGAGTCTGTATGGTCGTACACTGCTAAAAGTATCAAAAATCCGTAACATTGTATACGAAAAAAATTCGTACAGGTTGACACGGTATGCAAGACCTCCTATTTATTTTCACCTTTATCCGAGAAGGTGAGGCATCCAATCTCACTTACCCAGGAGATCTCACTACCCAGGAGACCAGGGGGAATATAACTTCTGTTAGTGAAACCACAGGTTTTGAAAAAAAAAGTTCATCGAATTATTATTCCTGTGACTGGGAGCGAACCTGGTACCCTTTAGAATAATAGAGTTGGACACCTACCTTTTAGCGCACTTCAATTAGCGTCAACTCCGAGTCCCCTATTTGGAAATCATGATTTATGAATACAGAATTTACAAACAATACCTAATCAGTCAGAAATAACAAAAATATGTAATCAGGTTGTTATTCTCATCCAGTGCTGTTCATTTTTTTCCCTTCTTAAGAAAGCACGTGACCACTATTACAGCTGGCCCTTACGCAGATGACATGCGAGTTTGGATGCAGTGAGGACCTTCATTAATTTCTTTGTATCCTGAGAGGCTTCCTGGACAAATACTACATCGGGGTGTGTGTAATAATCAATTTTCTTATGTGTTCCCTTCAAGTAAACTTGATCCTAAAACCTCTTGCAGGAAAGCCTGTCCGCCCGAGCATTCCACAAGATCCTGCACTGATGGATTCCTGTCGTCTATTAGTTTTTTTTACCTGATGAAATTGCCAACTGTGGTAAAGTGGATGATGATAAAATATCTATAGGGGACTTAGTGTACTGACTGAGATCAGCTGTGAAGGTATCTATATCTAATAAGTGTGATGTATTACAGATGACCTTACTTGCTACCACATTTATACCTCAGTCAGAATTATTCTGGAATATTGTGATGACTACGTTGAATGTCTAGGGTTATGATAATGATGAAGTGTAAGTCACAACAACAACAGACAGATAAACAATTTAGTTTAATCCACAACTCTTTACAACACTGTGACACTCACACACATAAAACACTCTATAAGACTATCTTAATAAGTCAAGTTTTAAAGTTTAAAAATATATGTATTAATTCCTTCAAATAGTAGATATCCTGATTCAACTACAAAGTGAACCAGGAATCACAATCAAATGTATTCACAAGTTATATGTACACAATTTATAGATATGATCTTAGTATTGACATATATTATTGTTATTATCATATGTGTGTAAGTTGTGATGTAGTACTATGAGGTAATACTGGCTTTTTCAAGCTAGATGGTTGTTTGTCATCATGACTTCAAGTGTTTGCTTCCGGAGGAAATAGTATTGGGAAAAGTTCACAGTTCCTGTCATTTGAAACAATTTATTGTCCCTCTTTATTTAATATACTGTCAATTTTTGAGGGGGGTACATAAGATTGAGCTGCTCTGGCCACAGAATCTTATCTTCTGTGAGGGGGCAAGGAAACAGTCTCCTCTGCTCGCTTGCTTCACCGTATTCTTGAGAGACAATAATGGTCGCTATCTTGACCAAGGAGTAAGCTACCAGCCTCTGGATTCAGCAAAACTCAGACCAGGTGCTGCTTCAATAAGTTAGGACCACGGTCCCTGAAACAAGAAGGTTGTACCTCCTACTTCAGAACTAATTTATAATCTATTTCCACACTGAACACAATACATAACAAACACTGAGTTCAGAGCGGTAGGCCAACTGCTAGCTTCATCTGAAACAATTTACACCAGTATTCTTCTCCCTAATGGTTACTACGCCCCTGCAATTCCAGCATTATTTCCTTCTAGTCAATAAGATAGGTGTCACAGTACTAATTGGCAATTCCATGCAGTTATACTTTTCTCCGACAAGTTTTGTTCAGGTTGGAGCAATATCTAGGCTTTGCCTCATGTTTGCTACTGAACCACACACATATACAGACATAAATTATCAATTCACATTCAATTTTCATCAAAAAGATATCAAATATGTCAATCTTACCACAATTCATGGAAATAATAAACAAATACGTTGACTGGCGATGAATAATGGCACAATTTCGATCTGCCTCTGTCCCAGGCTTTTATTTAGAAAAATATGATCTGGATCTCAACGCACTGTTTCTTAGTAAGTTTATTTTAAAATGTGGCACTGAACCGACGCTCCTAATTGACTATATTAACGGGTCTAGCCAATAGGACCATGTTTACGAAAGCTTTTTGAAAAAATTTACCCTTCCTACGTTTCCCCTAACAACCAAAATTAGTATCTGCAATCGACTAATCATGTTTAGGCTTACATATTCTTCTAGCCAATAAAATCGGATTTAACTTGTTGGCCTATTTCCCGTAAAATAGTGGTTTCAAAAGGATGCCACTGAGCAATTATGATTTTGGTGCTGTCAGACAACCTCACTAATTTTGGCTATAATTTGTTAATTCCTAGACTATTTGCGTAACACTTAACATATTCTTTGTCAGCAAGTCCTAAGGAACCCAAATATATAAATTTAATGGGGCTAAGTGGCTGCGTTCAAAATATGCATTTTCTTCTACTCCCGTTTCACTTCGATACGATGGGGTGTCTTCTGTAATGTCAGGATTTCAGACATAAAACAGTAGAATGTCATGTTTCCTAATAAGCATTAAACACGTTTTTTTAAAACCTAACCGTGTATTGGTAGTGTTTTTTATCACTGTCTATTTGAAAAAAGTTAGTGCTTCATGCCTTACGCTTGGGGTGGCATTAATTTTATATCGCGAGACGCGTGTTAGTGTTGCCGGCGTTCCTCCGTTCAGCCCTCTCTCTTTCTATCCTAAGTCCATCTGTCCTTTCATTACGCAGTGTATAAAATGAAATTAATGCTAGTATTTATCTAGGTCATTAAGCAGTGTGTCTATCTCAAGGTTTTCTAAGAAATACAGTACACGTTGTATTGTTTTTTTGAAACGCGTGTATGCTGCTGTAGGCTTTACTATCAAACGTGAAAGCGTGAGAATATGCAGACGAAGCATAAAAAGGGGGATCTCGAGTACAGTCATTGTGACAGCACTGGTCTTTTACCATTCTTCTTTCCTTTTATTGAATTAATGCGTTAGGCTTTACATTTACTTTTTAATTTATATATGTGGATTTAGAATGTTTCACGACAAATTCTCCCCACTTAAAACAGACGTTATATGTCAGTCTATAACTCTATATACACATAGAGACATTTATTATTATTTCTGGGGCTTACATCACACGGATGGCGGCTTAAAAAATCCGCTCCCAGATTTGTTTTTCCAGAAATATACTCTATGCTAAATTCAAATGGCTGCAAAAGTAAGGACCATCTGAGTAACCTCGAGTTTTCATGCCTAGCCTGCGCTAGAAACGACAAAGGTTTGTGATCCGTTTGCAACTTGAATGCCTTCCCATACAGATAAATATTGAATTTCTTTATCGCCCATATTACTGCAAGACATTCTTTTTCGCTAGTTGAGTAATTGGTTTCAGCTTTATTCAACTTTCTGCTAGCATATGCCACTGGGCTTAATTCCCCATCCAATGCATCTGATTTCTGTAACAGGGTCGCACCTAACCCGATATTACTGGCATCCGTCCTTACAATGAATTCTTGACTTAAGTCAGGTAATTTCAAAATAGGTTTGCTTGTGAGCTTTTCCTTCAATTCCTGGTAGGCCAATTCACATTGTGCTGTCCATGTAATTCGATCTGGATTTCCTTTACGTGTCAAATCAGTTAACGGTGCACATATGGAATTAAAGTTTTTGATATACTTTTGGTAGAAACCACATAATGAGACAAAGGATCTCACGTCTTTCTTGGTTTGTGGTCTCGGGGCTTTCTTTAGTTTCTCTAAATTCTTGGGGTCAGGGGTCATGTTTCCCTGATGGACTGTGTGTCCCAAGAATTCTAATTCTTTACATCCAACGCAACATTTGGTTGGTCGGGCTGTTAAATTCGCTTCTCTAAGTCGATTAAACAGCATGTTCAGAGAGTCAATGTGTTCCTCAAATGTTTCTGTTGCTATAAGGATATCATCCATGAAATTTGTGATGCATGGATTATTCAGGGGATCCAACAATTTTCTCATCATTCTAGAGAAGACACTAGGCGCATTCTTCAATCCAAATGGCAATCTGTTAAACTCATAGTGTCCCTCTGAGGTACTAAAAGCTAGGTACGGTCTAACCTCAGGCTTTACTGGAATCTGATAGTATCCTTTACTCAGATCCACTTTTGAGAAATATTTAGCTTTATTTAGCCTGGCAAACAACTGATTTGTATCCGGCAATGGATCCACCTGACCTTCTGTGATAGCATTCAGTCTCCTGTAATCTATACAGAGTCTATGTTCTCCAGAGGGTTTCCTTAAGAGTACCACACTGGAACTATACGAAGATTCACTGTGTGAAATGATTCCTTCCTTCAACAAATAGTCTATCTCTTCCTTCAAAGCTTTCTCCTTAGCAAAAGGAATCGAATAGGGTTTCATACAGACAGGTGTGGGGTCTATCAGTTTCATATCATATTCCAATAAGTTTGTATGCCCCGGTCGGTCTGTTAACACCTCTGTATGATCATCTAAAACCTGTTGCACTCTCTTCTTAATGTGTACTGATTTTCACCTGTGCCGCTGTCTCACAGGGGTGTAATGGATATTCAAATGATGAAAGTGGTTCCTTTTTCATCTCCATTGCAATGGACAAGGTCAACAAGTGTGTCTCTTCCTGATTTTCTCTTTCCAAATATTTCTTCAGGAGATTCACATGATAGATTTTTTCTTTCCCCTTCTTATCTATCTTATAATTGGTTCTAGACACCTTCTCTAGAACTGTATATGGACCTTGCCATCCAATTTGTAACTTATTCTGACTACCGGGTAGAAGAAGCAGTACCTTCTCTCCCACAGCCAAATCTCTGTCTTTAGCTTTCCTGTTGTAATAGGCAGCATGTTTTTTCCTGGCTTGTCTCAAATTTTCATTGGCAAGTTTCCAGCCAGTTTTTAAACGAGTGGTCAGCTCATTCACATATTGGTATGAGGATGTAATATTTTCCTCTGCCTTTTCATCAGTCCACGTTCTTAACAGAGTTACATATGGACTTTTAAATTCACAAACTTATTTTTCCTGGCACATGTCAGGTCCTTTGCACTCGAAGCTCTGTTGTGATGACTTTTCTTCCCAGAATCATCATGCACAAAACGACCGCTACCAATTTTTTTTCTTGGGGCTCTCTCCCCACTTAGAATTCTTGATGAGAGATTTCCTCTCTACATCTGCTTCCTCCAGTTTACATAAGTCCGATTGAGGGATTTTCGGCTTATCCTGGGGTAAGACATCTTTTTGCACTCTCTGCATAGTGGCCATTGTAAAACAGTCAATTGAAGATTGTCCGTGAAAAGGGGCTTCCCATTTCACTTGGTCCACTTTATTATTCTTTCTATTGTCAGGCCTACGTTTGCCCCGTGGCGTGTCCAGGTCCTGATCAATGTTCCCACTGTGGGTGTTCCCTCATGTGCTATGCTACACCTTTCTACAAAATTCTCAATGTCCCATCTTGCTTTGGGCCAATAATAATTGTGAGCCACCTTTTGAATGATGGTACCTATCTTCTCATGGTCCCCATCTTTTTTCTCACATGTAAGCCTCCTTATTAAGTCTGCCCTATATCTTTTAGGAAGTACCAGCTGTCCGTGACCTTTGGATCTAGCTCCAGTCTTCCGGTATATCAGTTTGTTCTTCATATAGAAGTCTCCTTTTCTGGAGGTGTGTGACAATTGGACAATTTTTCCTAAAACAAGGCTTGAGGGTCTTATCCCCAGCCTGTGCCTTCCTCATCTCTTCTGGAGTGGTATCTAACATAATATCCTCCTCCTTTCTTGAGGTCGACCTGACCTGAAGGGTGGCCTATCAAACTGGTGCTTACCTTTGTTTTGATCTCTAGGATCAAATTTATTAAAGTTCTGTGGTGCCTTAAAATTATCTACCTGTTTCTTTTTATTACTTGTTACCTCTGCCTGAGCTGCTTGATACCTTTTAGCAACATTTAGTAACTCACCCAGCCTCTCTGTACCTTGTTCCATGAGAAACTTTCTCAGGTCTGGAGCCATGGACTCTCTTAACTGTTCTATAAGGATCATTTCCTTAAGATCTTGGGTTTTCCCCAGAGAAGTCCATTTCTCCAAGTATGTCTCTAACCGTGCAGAGAACTGGTGATAGGTTTCACCTGACAGTAGTTTAGCATTCCTAAATTTTTTCCTATAAAATTCACCATTCTTTTCATATCTTAACAAAAGAGCCTGCGTTAGCATGTCATAATTTTCTTGATCACCTCTGTTCATTTTGGCAAAAACTTCATAAGCTGCACCACGAAGCCCTTGTGATAACTTTAAGCTCCACCTTTCTCTCTCTAACCCATACGTGGTAGCTAATAGTTCATATCTATTTAGATAGCTCTCGATATCATCTTCTTTCTCAACAAAATGATCTAAATGAAAATTCATAGCTGAGGTTGAGGCTCCCTGACTAGCGGTGGCATCAGAGGTAAAGGGACTGGCACCATTTTCAGGAGCATGGCCTTGAAATTCCAACTCCCTTAATCTTAACTCGTGCTCCCTTTGTAATCTCTTCTCCTCCTTTTCTGCTTCCCTTTCTGCAGCTAATCTCTTTTCTTCTCTTTCTGCCTTTTGTTCTTCTAATTGGAGCCTTTTGATCTCCCTATCTGCCTCCAATGCCTTTGCCTCAGCCTCAATCTGCAACCTCTTAATTTCCTTTTCCGCCTCTATTCTCTTATCTTCGGCCAATCTATCAGATACTAATTTTCTTTCTGCTTCAAATTTTCTTTCTTCACGTTCAATATATTTGTCACATTCAGTAGTGACATAAGCAATCATAACTTGCCCGTCCATTCCTAACTCTTTAGCAGTCTGCACAGCAGCAGATCGAAATTTTGCCAAGTCGGCCATGGTCTAACAGGCAAATGTAAACAATTCAATCTATCAATAATTATCTAAGGACAACCACAGGCACTGAGAGCTCAACCTTATTTATTTTCACCCCAGGATACCTTTTAATTTGTTATTATTCCCTGAAGTGAATTACCCCCAATATTTATAATAGGGAAAGATTCAAAATCCCGGACAGGACCCCAATATATGTGGTAAAGTGGGATGATATAAATATCTATAGGGGACTTAGTGTACTGACTGAGATCAGCTGTGAAGGTATCTGTATCTAATAAGTGTGGTGTATTACAGATGACCTTACTTTGCTACCACATTTATACCTCAGTCAGAATTATTCTGGAATATTGTGATGACTACGTTGAATGTCTAGGGTTATGAAAGTGATGAAGTGTATGTTCACAACAACCAACAGACAGATAAACAATTTAGTTTAATCCACAACTCTTTACAACACTGTGACACTCACACACATAGAACACTCTATAAGACTATCTTAATAAGTCAAGTTTTACCTTTAAAAATATGTATTAATTCCTTTCAATAATAGATATCCTGATTCAACTACAAAGTGAACCAGGAATCGCAATCAAATGTAATTACAAGTTGTATGTACACAATTTATAGATATGATGTTTGTATTGGCATATATTATTATTATTATCATATGTGTGTAAGAAATGTAATGACACTGAATCAACACAGTTCCTGTCATTTTTGAAACAATTTTAAATTGTCCCTCTTTATTTAATATACGTTGTCAACTTTTTTAGACGGGGGTATCACCCCATCGAGGCCTGCTCCTTTGACTGGATCTTAAATTGGGACTCACAGAAAGCTTATCCTTTGTATATAGTAATTGTGCATACTAATTCCTATATAGACCTACAGCTCGATTGCAAAGACCACAGTCTGCCCTATGCAAGTCAAGGTGTAATCAACGTGGAGGCAACCAGTATAATTGCGCACCACAGCAATCAGATATGCCACGCACATGCGCTTGGAAGTATGCAGTATATCTGCAAAACGTTATGTATATCACTCCATGTTGACGGATACCCATAGGCGTTAGTGCCGGGCCCTTTGTGCTTAAAACTCGGAAGGGCCCAACCCCTATACTTGGGGTCCTTCTCAATTCGTGGAAGCAGTAGGCATGAGAATATTGAGCAATTTTTCCAAGCATAAAGAAAAGACCATTTAAAATAAATGCACTGGAATGCTGAAGGTCTTCCTGTCAATAGTAAAAAAATCCAGGAAGGCATCACAAGCAAAAAATTAGAGCTCGAAAATTTTATCTTGAATTAACTACCTAAGACAGTGAAGTTTACAAGAAACAACATTCATAGATATAGACAATTAATGTGTTCAAGGGGTCAGGGGCGGTTTAGAACAAGAAGGAGGGGGTACATAAGATTGAACTGCTCTGGCCACAGAATCTTAACTTCTTGTGGCAGGAAACATGTCTCCCACTGCTCGCTTGCTTCACCGTGTTCTTATGGAAACAATAATGGTCGCTATCTTGACCAAGGAGTAAAGCTACCAGCCTCTGGATTCAGCAAAACTCAGACCTAGGTGCTGCTTCAATAAGTTAGGACCACGGTCCCTGAAACAAGAAGGTTGTACCTCCTACTTCAGAACTAATTTATAATCTATTTCCACACTGACACAAAATACATAACAAACACTGACGGTGCTTTCAGCAGCGGTTAGGCCAACTGTTTAGCTTTCATGAAATAATATTACACCAGTATTCCTCTCCCTAATGGTACTACTACGCCTCTGCAATTACCAGCTGTAATTTTCTATACAATAAGATAGGTGTCACAGTACTATTTGGCAATTCACCATGCAGTTATACTTTTTTCTCCAACAAGTATTATTCAGGTTGGAGCAATATCTAGGCTTTGCCCTCATTGTTTGCTATCTGAACCACACACACACATATACAGACATAAATTATCAATTCACATTCAATTTCTTCATCTAAAAGATATCAAATATGTCAATCCTTTACCAACATTAGTACTAATGGAAATAATAAACAAAAATACGTTGAATGGCAATGAATTATGGCACAATTCCGATCTGCCTCTGTCCCCAGGCTTTTCATTAGAAAAATGATGAGATGGATCTTCATTGCACTTGCTTCTCAGTAAGTTTATTTTAAAATGTGGCACTGATCAGCGCCGCTCCTAATTGACTATATCAAATGGTCTAGCCAATAGGACCATGTTTTACAAAAGCTTTTGAAAAAAATTTACCCTTCCTAACGTTTCCCCTAACAACAAAAAATAGTATTTGCAGTCCGACTAATCATGTATTTCAGGCTTATCATTTCTTTCTAGTCCAATAAAATCGGATTTAACATTGTTGGCCTATTTCCCGTAAAATAGTGGTTTTTCAAAACATGCCACTGAGCAATTATAATTTTGGTGCTGTCAGACAACCTCCACTATATTTTATTTTTTGGCTATAATTTGTTAATTCCTAGACTATTTGCGTAACACTTAACATATTCATTTTGTCAGCAAGTCCTAAGGAACACCATATATATAAATTTAATGGGGCTAAGTGGCTGCGTTCAAAATATTTTCTTCTACATATCCGGGCATAGTTTTCAGTTCTACACCTCCCGTTCACTTCGATACGATGGGGTGTGCTTCTGTTCAGACTGTCAGGATTTCAGACGATTAAAAACAGTATAATGTCATGTTTCCTAATAAGCATTAATTACATGTTTTTTAAAACCTAACCTGTATTGGTAGTGTTTTTTATCACTGTCTATTTGAAAAAAAAGTTAGTGCTTCATGCCTTTCGCGTTGTGATGGCATTAATTTTTATATCGCGAGACGGCGTGTTAGTGTTGCATGCGTTCCTTCCGCTACATCGCTTCTCTCTCTCTCTCTATCCTAAGTCCATCTGTCTTTTTACATTACGCAGTGTATATAAATGAAATTAATGGAATTATTAATCTTAGGTCTTTACGCAGTGTGTAATATCCTCAAGGTTTTCTAAGAAATACTAGTACACATTTTATTAATTTTGTTGAAATCGCGTGTTAGTTGATGCAGTAGGCATTACTAGTAAAACGTTGAAAAGCGTTACTATTATGCAAGACGGAGTAGAAAAGGGGTTTCTTTTAATTGTTCAGCAGCCATTACGGACGGAATACACGCTGGCGCATGGGGGGCCATTGAGAAAACAATAACAAAAAAAAAGAAAGCACTAGGTCTATCCACCATTCTTCTTTCCTTTTATTGAATTAATTCGTTAGGGCTTTAACATTTACTTTTTAATTTAGATAATGTGGAATTTTACGAATGTTTCCACGGACACCCAACGTTTACCTCAATATTAAGTATGTCCAATGCCTGAGGGTTGCAATCGGCCTATTTGTCTCTTCCAGAGACCGCCAGGAACTACATAGGGCCAGTAAAGTAATATGCTCTAGTAATAATAATAGCAATAATTAAATAATCCATTTTTTTTTTTCTTAACCAGCGGCACTTGGGGCTTTTAGCCCTTCGGCCCCAAATGGGGGGGGGGGGGGTGGAACATGTCATTAGCGAGGCTGGGGAACCCTTGAAGGACTTTCCTTCCAACCCGTTTCTGGATCTTTGCTCCTTGCCCATCACACAGAGGGGTTTTTCACAGTAAGCCGTTCAGGCTATTCAGTCAAATTTTTCTTTTTCCTGGCAGTTAAAACATTCTTCAAACGCTTCAAACGCTGGCCGCCCGGATTTGAACCATGAACCAACATGGTCCCCGCCAGTACAACGCCCGAAGCCCATTTACACCAGCATCCATAAACAAAATTTAACATAAATTTTTTCAGATAGGTTATACACAAAGGATTTGTAAAGGAGGCCAATACACACACAGTCCAAATGTGAAAGGTTAAGGCCAACTTAAGCAGGAATCAAATAGAATAATCTGGTCCCCCCCCCCCTAAAATCAAGTGTCCCAAGGCAATAGTAAAAGAAAAAAAAAATTAAAATGGCATTGCAGTCAGTTTTTGAATTGAACATCCACCAGCATCCAATGGAAAACATTGGATGCTTTGGAGATACCCTTTGTCACAACTGCCGTCACAAACAGGAAATAAAGATGAGGAAATACAGAGAGGCTGAATGAGAAAATGACAAAGGGAACATGGACAAACGTAGGGTGAACAAAATTAAAATACCAATAATAGCAAAGATGAGAAAATATAGGGAAGCTATGAATAAAAAGTCAAAGGAACATGGGCAAAACATGTGTAAACAAATAAATACACTACCAAATTAAATAAATACTAAACACGAAAGAAATTATTAATGCAAAGAAACTAACTGGTAAAAAACACAGACAAAGAAACATCAAAAACCAACAAAGCAAAAAGAGTACTGGCCAGAAGATAAAGTAATAATCCAGTGATGAATCAAGTTGTCACAACAAGCAAAGTGGTGCAACATGGATCCGGAAGTGGCAATATCCAACACAAAGTTAAAAGTCATATAACAGGAGACCATTTATCTCCACAACCTAACTTATCACAAAATCTCCCTAAAAAAAAACATGCTGTGATTTTTTGAAGGGAAAGGAAAAAAAAAAAAAAACAGCACTTCAGTCTAATATTTCAGTGTCAGAAGTTAAAACAAAAACATCAGCAACGAACAGTAACATGTCTTACCTGACTTTAAAGCAGTTTTTATTACTGGCACAGTGAGTGAATGGTTTCCACCCAACTAACAGAGTATTTGGAAATTGGTTCCACACAACCCCCCCCCTTTTTTAAAAAACAGAGTTATTACAAGGTTCACGTTTCACATGTGAAAAACCCATTTAAGAACCATTACTAATGGGAGTCCACTAATCCCCCAATTTGCAGTTAGGCAGATGATGTGGATAGCCTGGCCTAGAGTAGAAACAAAAGCTGTCCAACATTTATCACCTGACCTGATAACCACGGCCAAAAAGGTTAGGCATGGGAGATCTATGGCCGAAAAGGCCCATGAAATAAGCAAAAATCAAAGCTGGAATACATTACAAAAATTAATGATTATAAAGGAAGTCAGCTAGGTGAAATGTCGAGTTTAAATAACAACGAAAAAATTATTTCAATTGGAAGGATCTAGAACAAAAATACTGCTATGGATAGTTAAAACACTTGCAGCCCCCTAGCACAATTTGCACTGGAACAGAAATCAAAAGCCCTCACCTCAAACCCAACTTACTGACACCCAAGGTGCAGCACTTAAAGTTGCTACTTTTTAAATATGCAAGTAAAACATGAGTCTTGACAGTATATTTAGGAGAAAACAATACAGGGACTGGAAATGAGATGTTTGAAGAGTTTACACCCCCTGAAAAATGAGGGAGGCCAAAAAAATAAAAATTCTTTCTCAAAAACTTTTGATTAATATTTCTAGAAAAAGCAAATATGGCAAAGAATTAAAAAATCTTTATTTCAAAAACTTTAGGGAATATTTAAAGTACACTTCATTCAGAATCAAGAAAATTGAGTTTTCTGAGCAAGATCCTTCATCTTTCAAAATGTCTGCAGATGCTGGAAAGGTTCAGATGTTGGCCTTACCTCTTCCCCACTCATTGCTTTGATGGTTACACATATACAAATTGGGCGAAGTTTTCAGCATGTATTGGCTTAAATTGTTTTAGAAGAACATGAGAAATTAAATTTTTATAAGTTTATACCTAAAAGTGAGTGCTAATCATGTCAGTTTTGTTACATGGAATTAATTTGTAAACACTGTAGAAAAATTATTAAAATATGCTCCAAATATTTTCAGTACCAGACTGAAAAAAAAGGTAATTAACAGAAAATGGAAACAATCTAATTTCTGTCAAGATGATCACTCCCTTTAAAATGTTCTTCATACTTGTGAGAGTAATCCATAAGATTTCTCAAGTGGTATATGTAAAGAAAGACTAGGTGTTGCAAATCTGGAGAGGATAAAATTAATACCTCCGATTAAAAATTTTGAAAAATAAATGCTCCAGGCCAATTGACTTATGGAGCAGGAAAAAGGGAGAGCAAGCAAAGACTAATAAAGACATATACAAATCATTTGAAATAGTGGTTTTGCAAATTATTTTAAAAAGTGGGTGGCAGGAACAATAAACAGAAGAACTGTGATAAAAAGGAAACATAACTATGCAGTACTTTCTTTTTTAAGAACAGTTCTCACATTAGTAGATGCTTAGTATATGACTTTCCTACTTACTGTAAAATGTTTTCCAGCCATGATAACAAATAGAAAATGCTTACATACACAAATACAAAAAATTCAGAACTGTCAGAAGAAACTGTACAAAATAAAAATAAATTAATATCACTGAATGAAATGTATATGTTACTATTACTGTAAAATTTAAACGGGTGGGTCTCAAGAGGTTTTAGGGAATCACACTGGCAAGTGGATCATGAAAAAGACAGACAGGAAAAGTGGGATAGGACAGAGTGAGAATATTAATAAAACATGAAAGGTCATGAAAAATTGAGACATAAATATTGTAAGAAGGAAAAGTTTGAGAGAACTTGAAGAAAAAAAAAACAGATTACAGAAAGGACAGTAAAGAGAGGATGGACTGTTTTTAGGAGCAGAGGATTATAAAGAAAACGGAAGGCAAGGAGGAGAAAATAAGGAGAGGAGGAATGGTCAAGTAAATGAAAATGTGAGGAACAAGAGAAAATTGGGGGGAGATGAAGAGCAAGATAAAGAAAAAAGAGAAAGCATCAACTCAAACAAAGAAATGAAATGGCTGATAAACTTCTTATAATTTGATCAAGGTTATCACATTACACAAAGGCAAATTACTTTACAGGTGAGTAAAAGTATTTAAAATTGTTTAACGCGGTCATGAAAGTTTTGAAGATCTTGCGCCTCAAAGTCTGTGTGCTGTATCAAGAATACTCCCCAATCCATGGTCCAACTCCTGATGTGACACAGTGTAAATAGATTTAGGATTCTGGGGATATCCATTGCCTGTAAATGGGGGAACATAGAAAGTACCACAAGTGATAGCAAACCAAATGCCCCCTTTCCCTCTGTAGCCCTGTTTGCTGAAAGTTTACCTACTTCTATTATACAACCTGATAATAACAAGAAAGTACCCGCCCGGCGATGCTCACGAATGCAACCCATAGAAAGACGAAAAGGAGTCTGGGTTACTAAACTCACCTTTATTTTTCTCTTCTAGGAGAATTCTCCAAAATCGTCAAACCGGAATATTCGTACTTATATGAATGAACAAGAGAAAACGGCAAATAGGTGGCAGCAGAAATGTGAATTACAAGACAGATATCTTGGGACTCTGCAAGACAAGGTGAAGATCACAGAGACAAAGAAAGTAGGTCACAAGAGAAAATGGTGCTGACCTCTGGACATGAGGAAGAAAATGCCCACCACATTGGGTTGACGTTAATGCTGTTTAAGGAAGCACAGAAAGCACTCACAGAAATGGAAGGGCAAACAGGACACAGAACTATAACAGCAACATTCAAAACAGCCAAAAAGAAGATAAAGATAATCATCATCCAATGTTATGCACTAACCAATGGCAAAGAAGAATCAGTAAAAGAAAGAATTTTACACCAGACTACAAATATCATGGATAAACTGAAAAGAAAAGACATCCCAATTTTGATGGGTGACCTAAATGCAAAGATATGTACAGACAACATTGGCTTTGAAGAAATCAAGGGAAAAACCACAGACTAGGAACAATGAATAAAAAATGGGAAACTCACAAACTTTTGTGCTTCAAATCAAAATGGCTATAGGAGGAAGCATGTTTGTTTCCACATTAAAAGAATTACACAGCAACATGGGTATCACAGACCACGGAACAGAAAATCAGGACTAATCAAAGTTTAGATCAATCATTATGTTGCTTTCAAAATCAATTGGCATATGAGGAAGCATGCTTCCACATAACAAAGAATACAAAGCAACATGGGGTATCACCAGACCACGGAACAGAATATCAGACTGATCACTTTATTGCATATGAAAAACAAATAAAAAAAGAAGTTTTAGATCATCACTCAAGAGATATACAATAGTTACATACGTTATAGACAACAGTTTAATTTTAGGATATCTAAGTATCAAGAATAGAAAAATTATTTATGATCACACTATCTAATGAACACCACCAAGAAATGTAGCAAAACCAAAAGATCACTGGCTAACAGATATAAACTATATGGATTATAATAATAATAATAATAATAATAGCCCCTTCAGTCATAACTGACTATGGGAATGCGCCCCTGAGGTGGCAGCCCTCAGCTGCTTATTTTCCTCACCTTTTCTCCTCACCTCTGCTTCTTGTGTGAGCCTCTCTTCGCCCAATCTGAGGTGGTGCCGTAAATAGCATCGCCACTTAGTGCGATCGGCAGCTTCATCCTCCCATGTTGCTGGATCCATGTCCAGTGCCCTCATATCTCTCTTGCACACATCTTTGAACCTCAGCTGTGGTCGCCCAACTGTTCTCTTGCCATCTGCTAATTGTCCGTAGAAGATATCTTTTGGGATGCGACCATCTTCCATGCGGCGAACATGGCCAAGCCAGCGAAGTCTGCGCTGTCTAAGCAGCGTATACATACTTTGAAGGCCAGCACGTGACAACACCTCGACATTTGTCACTTTATCTTTCCACGAGATGCCGAGGATGCGGCGTAGACACCGCAAATGGAAGGTATTGAGCCTTCTTTCTTGCTTAGCATAGGTCGTCCAGGTCTCGCTGCCATATAGGAGTGTGCTGGTGACGCAGGCATTATATACCGCAGCTTTGGTCTTCATTGTGAGTTTAGAGTTTCCCCAAACACGCGATGTGAGGCGGGCAAAGGTAGCTGCAGCTTTGCCAATGCGGCTGTCGATTTCTGTATCCAGTGAGTTTGTCATTGATGGTAGACCCTAGGTATGTGAAGTGGTGCACCACTGCCAATTCATAGTTATCGATAGTGATAACTGGTGCAGCACCCAAATCCTGACTCAGCACATTTGTTTTCTTAAGACTTATTGTGAGGCCCAAAGTCCTTGCATGCTTTAGTGAAGCGATTCATCAAGCTCTGAAGCTCCTGTTGGCTTTGAGTGACGACTGCAGCATCATCAGCGAACAACAAGTCTCTTATAGTGACCCTTCTGATTTTTTGTTTTTGCCTTCAGCCTTGAAAGATTAAACAGACGGCCATCTGACCTAGTGTGAAGCTTATTCCTTCAGTTGCATCTCTGAATGCATGTTTCAAGAGTAAGGCAAAGAAGATTCCGAAGAGGGTCGGAGCCAGAACACAGCCTTGTTTAACGCCACTTCGTATATCAAAGGGCTGTGACGTGCTTCCAGCATATTGGACTGTTTTCCCTTCATGTCGTCATGGAATGACTTTATCATTTCCTGCATTTTAGAAGGGCAGCCTATTTTTCAGGGAGGATTTTAAAGAGTTCCATCCCTACTAAGCCATGTCCGAATGGGACAATTTGCTTAGCAATATACAATAGCAAATGAAGAAAGTGGACAGAAAATTTTGAGGAATTTTTTCAATAGATGAGGATCCACAAAATCCCCCAGACCTCCAGCCAGCAGAATAAGAGTTATAAGCCAACTGTGAAAGACCAACTAAGGAAGAAATAAAGAAAGCAATACAGTTTCTTAAAGATGGAAAAGCAGCGGGTTCTGATAGCATTCAGGCAGAGACCACCAAAGCAGAAAGTGACACCTTTACAGAGATATAAAAATTACTTGGAAGGAATGATATCTGGGTCAAGTTGCCTAAGAAGGGAGATTTACAAGAGTGCATAAATTACAGAGGAATAATGTTACTAAAACTGCCAGGAAAAATATTTAACTGGATCATCATGGAGAGATTAAAAGAGTCCATTGATAGGGAACTGAGAGACAAACGGCAATGCATTATACTGCTCAGACCAGATAGCCACATAGAGAATAACAGTGGAGCAAAGTCTGGAATGAAACCACACTCTTCTTTACACTGGATTTGTGGACTATGAAGAGATTTTTGACAATGCAGACAGAGAATCACCCTCGAACTCGATGAGGCAATATGGGAGTACCCCCTGAGTTCATTAACCCTAATGAAGAAAACATGTGAAGACATGAGTTCTTCATGAAGTACAAGCTTACAGAAACCAAACTGGAATAAGAACTGGAGTGCGACAGGAATGCCTCTTGTCTCTATTTCTTTTCTTAGTAGCTATGGATTAGGTTATGAAAACAATGACTTCAATCTACAGAAATGGCACTTGACTAAACAGCTTGTTGATCTAGATTTTGTCCATGACTTGCCTCTCCTGCCCCATAACCATGTCTTTGTCACCTGTTTGTAACTGGCTAACGAAGGGTGAATACCAAAACACTCCATGTTTCCTGTACACTGTTAATTTGTAAAACTGATTCCATACCACTTTCTTTTTCAATTTACATATACATTGGCAGCAATACAGACAATGTTAGAGGGACAGACAATGATATAAAAAAGAGAATAGAAAAGGCTAGAGGAGGTTTCAATGCACTGAGACATACGTAGATCAGAATAAATCAAGTTCAAAACTAAAATCACAATCTTCAATTCAAATATAAAGCCAATCATACTGTAACATGGAGAACAACAAAAACAACCAAAAAGCTCCAGACTTTCATAAATGGGTGCTTGAATAGAAGTGAAGTGGTATGACAAGATCAATAATGTGGAACTGATGGCCAGTGGAACAAGAGGCAAGAATAAGATGCTGGAGATGGACAGGACACACATTGAGGAAACCTGCCGATAGCACTACCAGACAGACCAAGGAACACATAGCGAAGAGAACTGGACGACAGAAATGAAGGGGATAAGACAGGAAGACTTGGCATAAGTTTTTTGAAAGGCTTTATGCTCCTTGGGGAGCTGAAAGGTAGAGGTAGATGATGATGATTATATTACACTTGATATGAAAAATAATCTGAAGACCCTATCAATCTCTGAGATAAACTAAATGAACTAAATGCAATTTATTTATTATAATAATAATAATAATAAATTCTTTAAGCACCAAACACGGCGCATAAGGCAGAAACCAGTGCTCTCCAGGTTGTTCGTTGTGACGCCACTCCTCTTAGCTCTTGCACATTATTTAGGCCCAACGTTCTTCCTTCTCTTATTATTGTTCTTCTGAGTGTTTCTTTTGGTCTTCCTTTCTTCCTCTTACCCTCAGGAACCCAAGTGAGCGCCTGTAGTGGTATTCTGTTGTTTTGCATTCGTAGGACATGACCGATATATGACCATCGTCTTTTCCTTATATAGTCGGAGACATATTCTGCCTAGAGTCTTCTCTTATTTGTCGATTAGTCTTGAATTCTTTCCAACTGATGTTCATGAGTTTTCTAAGACATTTGTTCTCGAATGTATTCAGCTTGTTCTCCAATGATTAAACAGAAGTGTTAAACTACTTAATGAACCAAAATTAATTTCTAAAAGTTGGTTCTTAAAAAAAAAAACATTTTAAACAAAACTGAAAAGTGTGCATGTGGCTGACACCACAGCTAAATCCATAAGATAGTAGGATAATTTGCAGTAGTGTTTTTCTTTCCTATCTTTCTCTGAGTGCACTGAAAAAGTAGCTTGAATTGTTTTGAACCTAATCAACAGAATAACATTTGCTATGGTATTACTGTTGTCACAAAAACAAAAAGGTAGAAAAATTCTCATACACTTCTGAAAGAAACAACAAGGAAGTGCCAAATTAAAGAGGAGCTGAAAGTATCCATACAACACGAATGGTGCCTCTGACTAGGTATAGAATACTTTATGATAGAGGAATCCTGCTGCCAGAAATGCCAGGAAGAAAATGGCATTTGGAACACTAAAAAACCATGAACAGAAAAAGGTATGACCTGAAAAAGTAATTTAGCGATCATAACATGAAATTACAAATGGGAAAGGTCCTCAGTACAGATGTCCCAATGGAGCTCCAAAGGATAATAAATGTGGACGTTATAAAAAAAAAAAAGTAAAAAAAAAAAAAATTTCAGCAGTATAAAATTAAATCTGTAAATTCACATGCACAGTTACTATATGGTTGGCCTCAGAGTGCTTGCCTCTTCGGCATTGCCTGCCTTTTGTTTGCACTTAGCTAAACTCCCCCTACCATGGCTGTGGGAATTAAAGCTTGGATACGTTGGTTAAATATTTAACTGATTCAGTACGTAATTATTTTCAGCTCTGGACGGAATTATTATTAAGCCCCAAAAAGTTACATACAGTTGAATGAGTTAAGTATAACATATTATATATCAAATTAAAGTACATTGGATGAACAATATAAATCCATATGCCTTTCTAGCTAATTTTATGTTATGTTTATGTTATAACAGATAACATGTACACGGAAAAAAGATAACTTGAAATTTTGAACAAAAATTTTCGACTTACGTAAGGCTTGTAACATAAATTGTTATCACAATACAGTTTTCACTGCTCTCTTTGTGCAGGTAATCCATTTAGAAACACAGAAAAAGTAAGAAAGTTATGGTTGATCACACAGTTTGTTCACTGTTCACATATTAGTAACATATCCTTTGTGTGTTTTCGGCCATTATGGATACCGATACGACAAAACACGATTAAAGATGAAGATAAATGTGAAAAAAATCCTTCAAACGCAAATAAAAGACGTTGAAGCTTGTTGAAATTTGCCCAGTTTTGTGTTTACTTACTTCCGTTCGAGATAAATTCCGGGCAGTATAAAAATATCAGAATATGAGAAAGAAACAACGAAATAAATCAGCGTCTTTTAAAAGATCTTGCGGTCACAGCGGTCGGCCCATTGCGTCTTTTAATAGATCTTACGTACGGAATCAGTTAATTTACTCTTAATTTTGACTTTATCACCATTGAATTAGTCAAATCTGATAACAGCTTTCTGATGAAGATTTTTCTGACTTCCTCCTCTGGCATTCTGCTCAGAGAAGACGTAAATATGACGTTCCCCATGGATGAATTTTCAAAAACGTGTGTGACATTTTAAATTTGGTGCTTAATGGTCCTCTAAACTTATGTCATTACTGAAAACAACTGCAAAATATTAGAGTAATAACTTGAACGTTCACTCAAATTAGAAGGTAACTTTTGCATGCCTCAATGCCTGGAGTTAATTCAATTGTTAATAAGACTCAACCCACTGCCATGCCGTCAGGGCAAACCCAAGTCTTGCTCAGTCATTCTGCCTCAGCAAATTGTTTGAAGAGTATGAATGATAATTTTACGGTGAGAAGCTGTAACCAAACTGCGTTGAAAATCACAAATACGACAGAGTTTGCATCCTATATGGCTCTGAGATCCATTTCTGCTAGGTCCCATGTTATGAACCAAACTGAAAACAGTCTCATGCATTTATTAAAGGACATCCAGTTTGCATAGTGTCATAATCTAAAGGCTGATCATGTTAATTGCCCTAAAGTCACAAATCTCCTACCTTATCCATGTCCAGTGGACCCCACTACAAGTGCTCTCAGGCCAGTGGACTGTTCAGCTCTCTCACCTGCCATTGCCCCAGTATTTGCCATGTTTCCAGGACAGTATGTGTCCACACCAGTTTCTTAGCAAGTGTTTGAGGTTATTCTAATTGATGATAAAGAGAGCCAAAAAACTGGCCAGCCACTGTCCCTGTCTGATACTGAGTCCGAAGCATGGCCTGCAGAGTACTGTGCTGCAAATAGAAAACTTCGGTTCCTGCATTTGACGGGAGTTACAGACATCTCCATGGGACGGCGTCAGTGCTGCAGTAATCTGCCTTACCTCCATTCTTATGCTGATGGAGATATCAAGTTGTCCATGTAGGCCGACCACTACTGATTGAGCAATGAAAAATATATTGGAGCCCAATTAGTTATCGGCAGAGAAGACCCCATCGATGTGATTTCTGCACCAGGGCACTTACTTTGAAGACAGCCCCCCATCAGTGTACACAATATGCATCTTTCATCCCCGAGTCATAAAAAATCTCAGCTCTGCTGTTCTGCCAGAGGTACCAAAGAACATCTCTGCACTCTCTGCCCAAGTCTAATGATGACCCTGCCTGGTAGTTTATCCAGGTTCTCCCCCTCACTACTCCACTCTTCCAGTTTTGGATAAAACATTGCGTCAACCTTGGTCTGAACCATGTGCTATAAGCCCGGCTTGTCTGTGCCGATCCATGGACATTCCCCAAGAATGGCACTTCATTCATGTTCCTTTGATGTCAGCGCACTTTTTAAAATGGCATCTTATTTTCTTTTTAACTGACAAAGAACACTATCCTAAAAAGTCAATCTCCTGTAGCTACGTAAATATTATTACAAAGGACACAGCTTTGCAGTACCAGCCAAGGAAGGGCCCCCCCCCCCCCCCAGGGAGTAGGAAGACAAATTATGGATAGGATTTTCCATATATATTCCAATGCCTCGCAAATGGACATAAATTTACAGTAATCCCAACAAACTGTTTAACATTTTATTTTCACTGCATATGATGGTAAATATTTATTTGTAAGCATCTACTGACATCTCGTAAATCTTCGTCCCAGGCAACATGTGTAAATTTACCCATACATACCTACTTTCAACAATTCCAGCTAAGAGTGATAAACTAGCGAATACAGGAAAAAAGATATCACCAAGCTTTAATGATACAATGCATTTCATCATCCACAGCAGAGTTATAATAATTTAGCTAATGCTTCAACTGCACATTTTGACCTCCAATTCGTTTTGACTTTGCACACCCCCCCAGAAAATGAAAAGGCAGATAAACAATCTTAAGCTAAGTTTGATCTTGCTAACAATGAACCTTAAATGATAGGCCCCCCCCCCTCCATTTCAATGGCCCACCCCCCCTGACAGATGAATGCCTATGTCCCAGTTTACGCAATGTATATTAGCATACGATCTATCTTCTTACCCATCTGCATGGGGTGTTCAATCTGCCTGAGTTTTACAGTTGTTCTTCCATGTCAAACCGAAATGAAGGTACTCTTTGCTATTAGAAACTGAACAACCTTATGCTGGTAGTACATAATGGTATTAGCAATGTCAAGCTTTACTTTTTCTTCTAGGTTATCCTTACGTTTTATCAAAGCTAGATCTTGTTGTAAAGTAAGTTGTGTTAAATTTGATAGCTTCTGACGAAACCATTACTGGATTTCTGTGCTTTTGAATAATATGTGCCACCATTCACTGCAGTTGAAAAAGGCTGTATTTTCTGTGGACTGTCATCAGTCCCAAGCTTGGGGTCTTTTGTTTTTTTCATTGACCATTTTGGGCTGGAATAATAGAAAGATCCTATCCATAGATTCCAAGGGGTCTGGAAACCTAACTCCCTTGGAAGCTAAATTCCTGTATACTGCACGAAGCTGTCCTTTTGTATAATCATTTCACTTGGCTTTGGATGAGATGTTTGATAGTTTCTTGGTGCCCAGTTAAAAAGCCAAAAAATTAATTTTAATTTTTAAGTTATGACATTCAGTAAGGAACAAGAATAAGAAGGGGAATGTCATGGATGGCACAGGACAGAGGCTATGATTTGTCAGATGACCAAGGTTCAAATATATCCAAAATGGATCAGCTCTGTCCAGTAGAAGTTGGGGGAGAACTGGATAAACTTTACCAGCATGTGGGCATCATTAGACCTTGGCAGGAGAGTGCAGAGTCTTGGGGACAAGTGGAACAGCAGTTAGCATGGAGATTTGCGTCAATGGCGGGGGAAGATGATGCCATTTGTGTACACATGATGGGTCTCACTCTTAGTGCGTGGTGATTTCTCATCAGGATGGGGCTTCTCTTGCCGAGAATAAAGGGCAGGGTCTGTGGCTCTAACAGAGTGGAGCCTACAGGACAACAACCTCCAGCATAAGAATGGAGGTAGAGGCACGGTTTACTGCAGCATGAGGTGGCTGTCCCTGTAAAAACTCCTTAAAACCAGGGCAGTTATATTGTCAGACTCTCAAGGCCATGCTTCGGAATGTTCTGGAACGGATGGCTGCAACGCACAGGCAATGGAAAACATCAATAGAATTCCTCAAATCTTCAAAGAACTGGTGTGGATCTACTGTCCTGGTCATTGCAGGGGTACGTGGTCAGTGAGAGAGCTGACAGACTAAGGCCTCGAGAGCAACCCATAGTGGGGTCACGGACATGGATAAGGGAGAGTTACTAAGGGCAATTAATGATCGCCTGCTAATAATGGGACATCTGCAATGTGATGAATCAACAAAGCTGAGACTGTTGGAGTCTTTTGGCATCAAACATGGGACTAAGGCAGTTGAAATGGATGTGAGTCAGAGAGGATGCAATCTTGAGCTTCGTATGTTTACAACCATATTGTGTTTACAGGTACAATTATCATTCATACTCTTCAACATTTGCTGAGGGAGACTGAGCACCTATTGACTGTTGCCCTATATAAGTACCAGATGTGAGGTTGATTCTTATTAACATTAACTCTATGGCATTTGAGGCATGCATAAAGTACTTCTATTTCTTAAGTGAAAGTTCAAGAGAGATTACTCTAAATATCAGTAGTTTTTCAGTAGTGACAAGTTACGGATCATAAGCACCAAAACGTGTGTCCACTACATTTTTCTGAAATGTCATTATCCATGCACAACGGCTCATATTAGTACCTTCTCTTCAGACAAGTCAGAGGAAGCAGAAATCTTCATCAGAAGCTGTTTGTTTGACTAATTTCATGTTGATAATGTCAGAATATAAGAGTAAAATTAACTGATTCCGTACGTAAGATCTATTAAAAGACGCAATGGGCCGACCGCTGTGAACCGCAAGATCTTTTAAAAGACGCTGAATTTATTTCGTTGTTTCTTTCTATTCTGATATTTTATACTGCCCGGAATTTATCTCGAACGGAAGTAAACACAAAACTGGGCAAATTTCAACAAGCTTCAATGTCTTTTATTGGCGGTGGAAGAGATTTTTTCTCATTTATCTTCATCTTCAATCGTGTTTTGTCGTATCGCCATAATGGCCGAAAAACACACAGGATATGTTACTAATATGTGAACAGTGAACAAACTGTGCGATCAACCATAAACTTTCTTACTTTTTTCCGTGTTTCTAAATGGATTACCTGCACAAAGAGAGCAGTGAAACTGTATTGTGATAACAATTTATGTTACAAGCCTTACGTAAGTCGAAAATTTTTGTTCAAAATTTCAAGTTATCTTTTTTCCGTGTACATGTTATCTGTTATAACATAAACATAACATAAAATTAGCTAGAAAGGCATATGGATTTATATTGTTCATCCAATGTACTTTAAATTGATATATAATATGTTATACTTAACTCATGATTAGACACACATTGTCAGTAAACGTAAATTATGTATCTGTAAATTTTTGGGGCTTAAAAATAATTCCGTCCAGAGCTGAAAATAATTGCGTACTGAATCAGTTAAATATTAACCAACGTATCCAAGCTTTAATTCCCACAGCCATGTAGGGGAGTTTTGCTACAAGTGCAACAAAAGGCAGGCAAGCGAAGAGGCAAGCACTCTGAGGCCAAACCATATAGTAACTGTGCATGTGTAATTTTACAGAATTTAATTTTATATGCTGAAATTTTTTTGTTTTTACTTTATTTTTTTTTTATAAACGTCCACATTATTATCCCTTTTGGAGCTCCATTGGGACATCTGTACTGAGGACCTTTCCCATTGTAATTTTCATGTTATGATCGCTAAATTACCTTTTTCAGGTCATACCTTTTCTGTGTTCATGGTTTTTTAGTGTTCCAAATGCCCATTTTTTCTTCCCTGGCATTTCTGGCAGCAGGATTCCTCTATCATAAGAGTATTCTATACCTAGTCAGAGAGGCACCACGTCGTGTTTATGGATACTTTCAGCTCCTCTTAATTTGGCACTTCCTTGTTGTTTCTTTCAGAAGTGTAGTGAGAGAATTCTACCTTTTGTCGTTTTTGTGACAACAGTAATACCCATAGCTAATGTGTTATTCTTGTTGATTAGGTGTTCTTTCAAGCTACTCAGTGCTGAGAAAGATAGGAAAGAAACACTTACTGCAAATTATCCTACTATCTTATGGATTTAGCTGGTGTGTCAGCCACATGCACATTTTTCAGTTTTTAAAAATGTTTTTTTTTTTTAAACCAACTTTTAGAAATTAAATGGTTCATTAAGTAGTTTTAACACTTTCTGTTAATCATTGGAGAACAAGCTGAATACATTCGAGAACAAATGTCTTAGAAAACTCATGAACATCAGTTGGAAAGAATTCAAGACTACTCGACAAATAAGAGAAGACTCTAGGCAGAAATATGTCTCCGACTATATAAGGAAAAGACGATGGTCATATATCGGTCATGTCCTACGAATGCAAAACAACAGAATACCACTACAGGCGCTCACTTGGGTTCCTGAGGGTAAGAGGAAAAAAGGAGGACCAAAAGAAACGCTCAGAAGAACAATAATAAGAGAAGGAAGAACGTTGGGCCTAAATAATGTGCAAGAGCTAAGAGGAGTGGCGTCACAACGAACAACCTGGAGAGCACTGGTTTCTGCCTTATGCGCCGTGTTTGGTGCTTAAAGATTTATTATTAATTATTATTATATATAACATAAATCTGCATTTTAGTATTCATTTTAGTTATTCAGAGATATGATAGGTCTTCAGATATTTTATTTTTCCAATATCAGTGTATAATCATCATCAGCACCTCTACCTTTCAGCTCCCCATAGGAGCCCAAAAGCCCTTCAAAAACATTTTATGGGGCCCAAAAAAAAAAAAAAAAAAAAGTCTTCCTGTCTTTATCCCTCCTTCATTTCTGTCTTCCAGATTCTTCTGTCGCTATGTGGTCCTTGGTCTGTCTGGTAGTGATATCGGCAGGATTTTCCTCAATGTGTGGTCCTGTCCAGATCTCCAGCAATCTTATTCTTGCCTCTTGTTCCACTGGCCATCAGTTCACATTATTGATCTTGTCATACCACTTCACATTTCTATTCAAGCACCCTCATTTATGAAAGTCTGGAGCTTTTTGGTTGGTTTTTGTTGTTCCTCCATGTTACAGTATGGATTGGCTTTAAATATTTGAATTGAAGATTGTGATTTTAGTTTTGAACTTGATTTATTCCTGAATTCTAACGTATGGTCTCAGTGCATTGAAACCTCCTCTAGCCTTTTCCCTATTCTCTTTTTTATATCATTGTCTGTCCCTCTAACATTGTCTGTATTGCTGCCATATGTATATGTAAATTGAAAAAGAAAGTGGTATGGAATCAGTTTTACAAATTAACAGTGTACAGGAAACATGGAGTGTTTTGGTATTCACCCTTCGTCAGCCAGTTACAAACAGGTGACAAAGACATGGTTATGGGGCAGGAGAGGCAAGTCATGGACAAAATCTAGATCAACAAGCTGTGTAGTCAAGTGCCATTTCTGTAGGGTGAAGTCATTGTTTTCATAACCTAGTCCATAGCCATTAAAAAAAGAAATAGAGACAAGAGGCATTCCTGTCGCACCCCAGTTCTTATTCCAGTTGGTTCTGTAAGTTGTACTTCATGAAGAACTCATGTTTTCACATGTTTTCTTCATCACATTAATGATCTTCAGGGGACTTCATATTGCCTCATTGATTTCGAGAGTGATTCTCTGTCTGCATTGTCAAAAATCTCTTCATAGTCCACAAATCCAGTGTACAAAGGAGGTGTGGGTTTCCATTCCAGACATGGCTCCACTGTTTATTCGCTAATGTGGCTATCTGGTTCTTGAGCAGCATATGCATTGCCGTTTGGTCTCTCAGTTGCCTATCGAATGGGATTCTTTTAATCTCTCCACGATGATCCAGTTAAATATTTTTTCCTGGCAGTTTTTAGTAACATTATTCTTCTGTAAATTTATGGCACTCTTGTAAAATCTCTCTTCTTAAAAGGCAGTTTGACCAAGATATCATTTCCATCCAATCTGCTGGTATTTTATTCTCTCTCCCCAGACTTTTACCAAAATTTTTATATCTCTGTATAGATGTCAATTTCTGCTTTTGGTGGCACTCTGCCTGAATGGCCACCAGGAGCTGCTGCTTCTCCATTCTTTAAGAAATTTATGGCTTTCTTTATTTCTGCCTTAGTTGGTCCTTTCACACAGTTGACATTGTAACTCGGCTTTCTCTGCTTAGCTGGAGGTCTGGGGGATTTTTGAGGATCTCATTATTGAAAAATTCCTCAAATTTTCTGTCCACTTCTTCATTTGCTATTGTATCTTTGCCTAAGCAATTTCGCCCATTCGACATGGTTAGTAGGGATGGACTCTTTAAAATCCTCCTGAAAATAGGCTGCCCTTCTAAAATGCTGGAAATGAATAAAGTCATTCCATGACGACATGAAGGGAACAGTCCAATATGCTGGAAGCACGTCACAAGCCCTTTGAGATATATACGGACGTAGGGCGTTAAACAAGCGGCTGTGTTCTGGCTCCGACCCTCTTCGGAATCTTCTTTGCCTTACTCTTGAAACATGCATTCAGAGATGCAACTGAAGGAATATGCCTTCACACTAGGTCAGATGGCCGTCTGTTTAATCTTTCAAGGCTGAAGGCAAAAACAAAAATCAGAAGGGTCACTATAAGAGACTTGTTTGTTCGCTGATGATGCTGCAGTCGTCACTCAAAGCCAACAGGAGCTTCAGAGCTTGATGAATCGCTTCACTAAAGCATGCAAAGGACTTTGGCCTAACAATAAGTCTAAAGAAAACGAATGTGCTGAGTCAGGATGTGGGTGCTGCACCAGTTATCACTATCGATAACTATGAATTGGCAGTGGTGCACCACTTCACATACCTAGGGTCTACCATCAATGACAAACTCTCACTGGATACAGAAATCGACAGCCGCATTGGCAAAGCTGCAGCTACCTTTGCCCGCCTCACATCGCGTGTTTGGGGAAACTCTAAACTCACAATGAAGACCAAAGCTGCGGTATATAATGCCTGCGTCACCAGCACACTCCTATATGGCAGCGAGACCTGGACGACCTATGCTAAGCAAGAAAGAAGGCTCAATACCTTCCATTTGCGGTGTCTACGCCGCATCCTCGGCATCTCGTGGAAAGATAAAGTGACAAATGTCGAGGTGTTGTCACGTGCTGGCCTTCAAAGTATGTATACGCTTCTTAGACAGCGCAGACTTCGCTGGCTTGGCCATGTGTTCGCCGCATGGAAGATGGTCGCATCCCAAAAGATATCTTCTACGGACAATTAGCAGATGGCAAGAGAACAGTTGGGCGACCACAGCTGAGGTTCAAAGATGTCTGTGCAAGAGAGATATGAGGGCACGGGGTACATGGGTAAATCCAGCAACATGGGAGGACGTAAGGCTGCACGATCGCACTAAAGTGGCGATGACTATTTAGATACTGGCACCCTCCCACCTCATTGAGATTGGGCGAAGAGGAGGCTCACACAAGAAGCAGAGGTGAGGAGAATACGTCGAAAGGGAGCACCAGGAAAATAAGCAGCTGAAGGGCTGCCACCTCAGGGGCGCTATTCCCAATAGTCAGTTATGACTGAAGGGGCCTATTATTATTATTATTATAAGCAATTTCACCATTCTTGTCTTTAATAGGTTTGTTTTGCTTCCCTGTATTTACCTGTTTAGCTTCCTCTTGCTTGTTCTACAGGTCTCTTATATTTCCCTTTTTTGCCTACATGCATGTTTATCTCTTTGGTGGTTTCTACATAAACATCCTTTGTTCACCTAATGTGCTCACATCTAGAGTCCCTTGGCTTGGGAACTTCTGGTTTTGCCTTATATTTAAAATCTTCTTTCTTGTTTTTTTTTCCCTGTTTTATTTATTGAAAAGGCTTTTGCTGCTGTTTTATCGATGCTTTGTGCTGGTGTTCTCTTTTTCTCCTTATAACTTCTATCACACATATCTCATTCCATATAGTTTATATCTGTTGGCCAGTGATCATTTGTGTTTTGCTACAATCTTCTTGGTGTTCATTAGATAGTGTGATCATAAAATAATTTTTCTATTTCTTGATTACATTAGATATCCTAAATTAAACTGTTGTCTATAACTATGTACTATTATTGTATATCTCTGAAGTGATGATCTAAACTTTCTTTTTATGCATATTTTATGTGATCAGTCTGATTTTCTGTTCCGTGGTCCTGGTGATAACCATGTTTGCTTTGTATTCTTTTATGTGGAAGCATGCTTCCTCATATAGCCAACTTTGATTTGAAGCAACATAATGATGATCTAAAAACTTTGATTAGGTCTGAATTTTCTGTTCCGCGTGGTCTGGTGATACCCATGGTTGCTTTGTATTCTTTTATGTGGAAACATGCTTCCTCCTATAGCCATTTGATTTGAAGCACAAAAAGTTTGTGAAGTTTTCCCATTATTAATTCATTGTTCCTATGTCTGTGTTTTTTCCTTGGATTTCTTCAAAGCCAATGTTTGATTCTTGTACATATCTATTGCATTTAGGTCACCCATCAAAATTGGGATGATCTTTTTTTTTTCTTTCAGTTTTATACCATGATTTATTTTGTAGTCTGGTGTAAAATTCTTTCTTTTTTACTGATTCTTCATTTGCCCATTGGTTAGTGCATAAACATTGGATGATGATTAACCTCTTATCTTTTTATCTTTCTTTTTGGCTGTTTTTTGAATGTTGCTGTTATAGTTCTGTGTCCTGTTGCTTCCAATTCCTGTGAGTGCTTTCTGTGCTTCCTTAAACAGGCATTAAAACGTCAACCCCAATGTGTGGTGGCATTTTCTTCCCTCATGTCCCGAGGTTCAGGCACCATTTCTCTAGTGTGACCACTTTCCCCTTTGACACTCTGTGATCTTTCCACCTTGTCTTGCAGAGTCCCAAATATCTGTCCTTGTAATTCACATTCTGCTGCCACCTATGCCGTTTTTTACTCTTGTTCCATATAAAGTACGAATATTCCGTTGCCGATTTTGGAGATTCTCCTAGAAGAAAATAAAGGTGAGTTAGTAACCCAGAACTCCCTTTCTGCTTTGAGAGAGGTGATGAGATTCTCCGGATCGCGAGTCCCTTCAGAGAGAGGAGGCTCTATGGGTTGCATCGTGAGCATCCCCGGCCGGAGAACTTTCTTGTTTATTATCAGTGGTATAATAGAAAGTAGAAACTTTCAGCAACAGCCTACAGAGAAAGGACATTTGTTTACTAACACTTTTGTACTTCTATGTTCCCATTTACAGGCATGGCTATCCATGATCCTTAAACTATTTACACTGAGTCACACATCAGAGAGTTGACCCATGAAGGGAGTTGTTATTCTTGATACACGCCACAGACTTTGAGGCAGCAAGATCTTCAAAACTTTCATGACCGCGTTAAACATTTTAAATACTTTTACTCACTCTGTAATGTAATATTGACCTTTGGTTAATGTGTAACCTTGATCACATTATAAGAAGTTTACAGCATTTCATTTCTATCTGTTTGAGTTTTGATGCTTTCCTCTTTTTTTTCTTTATCTTGCTCTCATCTCCCCCCAATTTACCTCTTGTGTCCTCACATTTCCATACTTGACAAATCCTCCTCTCTTATTTTTCCTCCTTGCCTTTCCTTTCTTTATAATCTCTCACTCTCCTAAACAAAGTCACCTCTACTCTTGTACTCAATCCTTTCTGTATCTGATTTATTATTTTTTTTTCTTCAAGTATCTCTTCTCTCCAACTATTTCCAATTTTACAATTTATATACTTCCTCAGTCTTTTCATGACTTTCATGATTTCTTACATATTCTCACTCTGTCTATCCACTTTTATTTTTCTGTCATATTTTTTCTGTCGTGTCTTTTCATGATCACATTTGCAGTGTGATTCTAAAACTCTAGAGATACCCACCCTTTACAACAACCATTTTACAGTATATAACATTACATTTCAATTTAGTGGAATAACTATTTTTATTTTGTACAGTTTTCTGACAGTTCTGATAATTTTATGTAATTTGTGTATGTAACATTGTTCTATCGTATTATAACCACAGGTGGAAAACATTTACAGTAAGTATAGAATTCATAACTAAGCACACTAAGGTGAGAACTGTTCTTAAAAAAAGAAGTAAAACTGCATAGATTTTATGTTTTCCTTTTATCACAGTTTTCTGTTATTGTCCCAGCCACCCACCTTTTTAAAATAATTTTCAAAACATATTTCAAATGATTGTAATATGTTTTATTTAGTCTTTGCTGCTCTCCCTTTTTCTGCTCCCATAAGTCAATAGGCTGAGCTATTATTTACCCAAAAAATTTTAATCTGAGTATTAAGATTTATCTCTCCAGATTTGCCAACACCCCCTAGACTATACTTTCTTTACCCATATCCCACATGTCGAAATCTATGAATACTCTCCAAGTATGAGAATTTTTTAATGGAGGTCATCTTGACAGAAATTAGATTGTTACATTTTCTGTTAATTACCTTTTTTTTCAGTCTGGTACTCGTAAATATTTTGAGCATATTTTAATATTTTTCTCATGTTACACATTAAATTCATGTAACAAAAACTGACATGATTAGCTCACTTTTTATATACTTAAAAATTACTTTCTCATGTCTTCTAAACAATTTGTAAGCCAAACATCGCTTGACAACTTCGCCCATTTGGTTATATGTTGTACCCATCACAAAGCAATGTATTGAGGGGAAGAGGGTAAAGCCAACATCTGAACCTTTCAGCATCTGCAGACAATTTAGAAGATAAGGATCTTGCTCAGAACTTCAATTTTTTCTTGATTCTTGAAATGAAAAGTTACTTTAAATATTCCTAAAGTTTTGAAAAAAAGATTTTTAATATTTTTGCCTAGTTTTTCTATTCTTTTCTAGAAATATATCAAAATCAAAAGTTTTGAGAAAGAATTTTAATTTTTTTTGCCTCCCTTTATACGTTTCACAACGGTGTTGTTAAACTCTTCAAACATTTCATTTTCACAGTCCCTGTAATTTTTTTCTCCACTAATATAGACTGTCAAGACCCTCATGAAAAAAATTTTACCATGCATATTTAAAAGTAGCAACTTTAAGGCTGCACTTGGGTCAGTAGTTGGGTTTGAGGTGAGGGGCTTTTGATTTCTGTGTACCAGTGCAAATATTGTGCTAGGGCTGCAATTGTTTTTAACTATCCATAGCAGTAATTTCTGTTCCTAGATCCCCTTCAACATTGAAATAATTTTTCGTAGTTATTTTAAACTGACATTTCCCAGTCTGACTTTCCATAAACATAACAATAATTTTGTAATGTATTCCAGCTTGATTATTGCAATATTTCATTGGCCTTTTCGCAAGTAGATCCAAACCATGCCCTACAACCTTTTGGTCCAGTGGTATCAGGTCAGGTGATACAATGTTTGGACAGCATTTTGTTCTACTCCTAGCCAGGCTATCCACATCATCTGCTACACTCAAATTGGGCTAATTAGTTGACTCCCATTAGTAATGGTTCTTAAATGGGTATTTCACATGTGAACTGACCCTTGATAAAACTCTGTTAGTATGTGTGGAAACCATTCAAACTCTGTTAGTTGGGTGGAACCCATTTCACTCACTGTGCCAGTAATAAAACATGCTTAAAGTCAGGTAAGACATGTTTACAGTTGTTGCTGATGTTTATTGTACTTCTGACACTGAAATATTAGACTGAAGTGCTGTTTTTTTTTTTTTTTTTTTTTATATTTATTTTTTTTTTTTTTTTTTTTTTTTTTTTTTTTTTTTTTTCCTTTCCTTTCCCAAAAAACCAGCATGTTTTTTTTAGATAGAATTTGTGATTAGTTTGATGGAGTAAATCTGTCTGTTATAGACTTTTTAACTTTGTTTGGATATGCACTTCCTGTCCATGTTGCACCCTAGCTTTGTGACACTGATTTCATCACTGGATTATACTTTATCGTCTGGCCATACTTTTGCTTTGTTGGTTTTTGATTTTTCTTTGCTGTGTTTTTTACAGTTAGTTTTCTTTGCATTTTAATATTTCTTTCGTGTATAGTATTTTTATTTGTTAGTGATTATTTTTTACACATGTTTTGCCATGTCCTTTGCCATTTTATCATAAAGCTCTTCCCTATATTTTTCTCATCTTTGTATTTGGTAATTTAAGTTTTTGTTCCCGCTACGTTTGGGCCATGGTTTCTTGGTCCATTTTCTCATAGCCTCTCTGTATTGTCTCATCTTTATTTCCTGTTTGTGTCCGGCAGTTTGACACAAGGGTAAACTCCAAAGCATCCCATGTTTCCATTGGATGCCATGTTCAATTTTCAAAACGACCTGCAATGCCTTTTAATTTTTTTTTCTTTTACATTGCTTGGAAACTTGATTTAGACAGATATATTTCCTATTTGATTCCTGCCTTAAGTTTTGTCCTTAACCTTTCACATTTGAAACTGGTGGTAATAGGCTCTTTACAATACATTGTGTATATCCATCAGAAAAATTTATGTTAATTTTTGTTATGGGAGGGCTGAGTATCATGGCTTTCCGCGTTAGTACTGGCGACCAGGGTGTTCCATGGTTCAAATCCGGGCCTGGCAGTTTTTCTCGTGTCGGGGGCAGCGTTTGGAAAGAAATGTTTACGGCCGGGAAAAATTGAACCTGAATAGGCCTGAAAACGAGCTCCCTGTGAATAAACCCCTCTGTGGATCGCGGAAGGAGCAAAGCTCCTGGTCCGCGGATGGAACGGGAAAGTCCTCAGGTTCCCCAGCTTCGCAATGACATGTCATTGGGCCGAAGGGCTGAAAGCCCAAGTGCCGCTGGTTAAGAAACAAAAAAAATGGATATATTATTGAGCTATTATTATTATCTAGTTGGCATATTACTTTCTGGCCCTATGTAGTTCCTGGCGTCTCTGAAGAGACAAATAGGCCTATGTTGCACCCTCAGGCAATGGACAAACTAATATGAGGTAAACGTTGGTCTGTCGTGAAACATTCTAAGACTCCACATATCTAAAATTAAAAAGTAAATGTAAGCCGAAACGAATTAATTCAATAAAAGGAAGAAGATATGGTGGAGAAGACCAGTATGCTTTCTCAATGGCCATGCGATAGCGTGTATTACCTCCGTAGATGGGGCTGAACAATAAAAACCCCCTTTTCTACTCCGTCTAATCTGCCATAATTGTAACGGCTTTTCACGTTTACTAAGTAAAACCTACTGCAGATTCGAAACTAACACGCGTTTCAACATAATAATAAAAACGTGTACTGTATTTCTTAGAAAACCTTGAGAATATACACAAGGTGGCTAATGAACCTAGACTTAATATTCCATAATTTCATGTTATGACACTTGCGTAATGACGAAAAGACAGGATGGACTTAGGTAGATAGAGAGAGAGAGAGAGAGAGCGGACTGTACGACATAAGGAACCGCACTGCAACACTAAACACGCCGTCCTCGCCGATACAAAATTACTGCCATCACACGCGATAAGGCATAGAAAGCAATAACTTTGTTTTCAATAGACAGTGATAAAAAACACTACAATACACGGTTAGGTTTAAAAAACATGGTTAAATGCTTATTAGGAAACATGAGACAATTTATACTGTTTTTTGTCTGAAAATCAGTGACAGTACAGAAGACACCCCATCGTAATCGAAGTGAACGGGAGGTAGAAGAAAATGCATATTTTGAACGATAGCCACATAGCCCCAGTAAATTTATATATTTTTGGTTCCTTAGACTTGACTGACAAAGAATAGTTAAGTGTTGCTGCAAATGAGTCTAGGAGTACTGAGTAACAAATGAATAGCCAAAAGAAAATAGTGAGGACTTGGTCTGGACAGCCCCAAATCCATAGAATTGTTCAGTGTGCTTGTTTTGAAACCACCTACTTTACTGGGAAATAGGCCAAAAGTTAGTTAACATACGATTTTATTGACTAGAAGAATATGCAAGCCTAAAACACGATTAGGTCTGCGACTGCAAATACTATTTTTAGGTTGTTATGGGGAACGTAGAAAGGGTAAATTTTTTCAAAAGCTTTTGTTAAACCATGGTCCTATTGGCTTTAGACCATTTGATATAGTCAATTAGGAGCGTTCTGTTCAGTGCCACATTTTTTAAAATAAACTTACTGAGAAGCAAGTGCGCATTGAGATCCAGCTCATATTTTTCTTATAGATTACAAGCCGGGGACAGAGGCAGATCGGAATATATTGTGCCATAAACTCATACAAGCCCATTGTCAACGTATTTTGTTTATTATTTCCCATTGAAATTGTGGTAAGATTGACATATCATTGATATCTTTTTAGATGAAAGATTAGAATGTGAATTGATAATTTATGTCTGTATATGTGTGTGGTTTCAGTAGCAAACATTGAGGCAAAGCTTAGATATTGCTCCAACCTGAACAAAACTTGTTGGCGAAAAGTATAACTGGCAATGGAATTGCCATAATAGTACTGTGACACCTTTACTTATTGTATAGAAGGAATTACTGCTGAAATTTTTAAATAGAAGAATGGACTCAAAAAACACAAAAAAGTAAAGATCCCATTAGGGAGAAGGAATACTGGTGAATATTATTACATGCAAAGCTAACAGTTGGGCCTACCGCGCTGAACTCTCAGTGGTTTGTTACTTGGATGGTGCCTCAGTGTGGAAATAGATTATAAATTATGTTCTGAAGTAGGGGAGGTCACTCACAACCTTCTTGTTTCAGTGGACTGTAGTCCAAACTTATTGAAGGCAGCACCTGGTCTGAGTTTTTTGCTGAATCCATGAAGGCTGGTACTCTTACTCCTTTGTTCACTGATAGCGGACTCATTATTGTTTCTTAAAAAAAACACGGTTGAAGCAAAGGCGAGCACTTGGAGACTGTAATCCTGCCGCCTGCACTCACAGAAGTTAAGATGCTGAGGCCAGCAGAGCAGTTCAATCTTACATGTACCGCCCTCTTCTTCTTCTTCTTCTTTTCGTTCGCTTGAACTATATTGTCTATTATCCTGCAATGAGTACTTTTCTTGTATAAACCCTTCACTTTCTTTTGTTAGTTATTCAAGACCTATTTTCGAGGCTCTAATTTTTTTGCTGTAACGTCCGTCTTTTTTACTATTGACGCGTACTTCACAGCATATCCATGCATAATATCCCATTGCCATAAATGGTTCTTTTCACTTTTGCTTGGCCAGTAGTCTTACTAATCCACTCATGCCTCCTGGCTCCACGGGGCAATTGAGAAGGGACCCAGTAGTAAGGGGTTGGGGCCCTTCGACTCACTCAGAGGGGCCCCGGCACTCTGCGCCTGCACCACTCCTGGTGTCCGGCTACGTCACAGGGGCGAGTGCATAACTATTTTTGCAGGATAGCAGCTCATACTTCCATAGCGCATGTGCGGGTGCACTTCCTGATACTGCCTGTGGTAAAGCGCCTCTTGGCTGGTTGCCATCCCATTCTTCAGCACCTTGAGACTTGCTCAAGGGCAGACTGTGGGTCTTGCTCGAGTGTAGGAGGGCCTGGCCAGTCTTGGTTTTTCAGCCGCTGATGTTGGCTAGTCTTGACCCCACCATCTCCACGTCCTCCAAGCCACTTTAATTCCCTCACCCAGTACTACATCACACTTACACAACAAATGATAATAATATAATAATATATGTCAATTCAAAGATCACTATCTATAAAATTGTGTACATACAACTTGTAATTACATTTGATTGTGATTCCTGGTTCACTGTGTAGTTGAATCAGGATATCTATTATTGAAGGAATTAATACATATTTTTAAAGGTAAAACTTGACTTATTAAGATAGTCTTATAGAGTGTTCTATGTGTGTGAGTGTCACAGTGTTGTAAAGAGTTGTGGATTAAACTAAATTGTTTATCTGTCTGTTGGTTGTTGTGAACATACACTTCATCACTTTCATAACCCTAGACATTCAACGTAGTCATCACAATATTCCAGAATAATTCTGACTGAGGTATAAATGTGGTAGCAAAGTAAGGTCATCTGTAATACACCACACTTATTAGATACAGATACCTTCACGGCTGATCTCAGTCAGTACACTAAGTCCCCTATAGATATTTTTATCATCCCACTTTACCACATATATTGGGGTCCTGTCCGGGATTTTGAATCTTTCCCTATTATAAATATTGGGGGTAATTCACTTCAGGGAATAATAACAAATTAAAAGGTATCCTGGGGTGAAAATAAATAAGGTTGAGCTCTCAGTGCCTGTGGTTGTCCTTAGATAATTATTGATAGATTGAATTGTTTACATTTGCCTGTTAGACCATGGCCGACTTGGCAAAATTTCGATCTGCTGCTGTGCAGACTGCGAAAGAGTTAGGAATGAACGGGCAAGTTATGATTGCTTATGTCACTACTGAATGTGACAAATATATTGAACGCGAAGAAAGAAAATTTGAAGCCGAAAGAAAATTAGAATCTGATAGATTGGCCGAAGATAAGAGAATAGAGGCGGAAAAGGAAATTAAGAGGTTGCAGATTGAGGCTGAAGCTAAGGCATTGGAGGCAGATAGGGAGATCAAAAGGCTCCAATTAGAAAACAAAAGGCAGAAAGAGAAGAAAAGAGATTAGTTGCAGAGAGGGAAGCAGAAAAGGAGGAGAAGAGATTACAAAGGGAACATGAGTTACGACTAAGGGAGTTGGAATTTCAAGGCCATGCTCCTGAAAATGGTGCCAGTCCCTTTACCTCTGATGCCACTGCTAGTCAGGGAGCCTCAACCTCAGCTATGAATTTTCATTTAGATCATTTTGTTGAGAAAGAAGATGATATCGAGAGCTATCTAAATAGATATGAACTATTAGCTACCACGTATGGGTTAGAGAGAGAAAGGTGGAGCTTAAAGTTATCACAAGGGCTTCGTGGTGCAGCTTATGAAGTTTTTGCCAAAATGAGCAGAGGTGAGCAGGAAAATTATGACATGCTAAAGCAGGCTCTTTTGTTAAGATATGAAAAGAATGCAGAATTTTATAGGAAAATTTAGGAATGCTAAACTACTGTCAGGTGAAACCTATCACCAGTTCTCTGCACGGTTAGAGACATACTTGGAGAAATGGACTTCTCTGGGGAAAACCCAAGATCTTAAGGAAATGATCCTTATAGAACAGTTAAGAGAGTCCATGGCTCCAGACCTGAGAAAGTTTCTCATGGAACAAGGTGCAGAGAGGCTGGGTGAGTTGCTAAATGTTGCTGAAAGGTATCAAGCAGCTCAAGCAGAGGTAACAGGTAATAAAAAGAAACAAGTGGATAACTTTAGTGCACCACAGTACTTTAATAAATTTGATCCTAGGGATCAGAACCAAGAGTTAAGCACCAAAGTTTT
>JAMPIV010005539.1:0-22500 GCA_024509875.1 Oreohelix idahoensis
ATCATATATTTTGGTCTAAGAAGCTCGGCAAAATGTCGAGTCAAACTAAAGAACTTCGCTATGCAAGCTTATTTCCTTAGCACGAGCAACCTGTCTACAGCAAAAATTTGTGAGAACTGAATGAAAATCAAGTTAAACTACATCTGGGTTATATATATGAAACAGACAAGATCCCACGCTATTACGAAAACCAAAATAGCGCCGGTCTCTCTTTCCTTAACATGTCACCTTAACTTAGAGACTGGCCATAACTGCCAAAACGCGTCTTCACACCTACTACGACATGTCTCATTTACTGAGCGATGCAGATTTGGCGCCTGCCACAACAACCTCACCCGAGAACCTACAAGCCGAAGAAAAACTCGTGTCAGATGGAAAATAGTAGACAAATGTCTGCTCTCAATGTCTGACCAGACGAATCTCACACTATTTTCGTTCACAACCGGGACTACATATTACGCAATAAAATGATTTACTAGTAATGAGAAAAGAAGCGGCAAAAGGTCAGAATGGGAAAAGTATATTATTGTCGCAAACGAGCGAATGCGAAAAACAGGAAAAGGATAAAAAGCGATAATAAAGTAGAGGCACAGGTAAGAAAAGGAACAGAATATAGAAAAAGTTTATTGATCATAAATTCTCTATGCACTGGAGCACACATGAAAAGTGAAAAAGCACAATGAAACGACCAGTGGACGGATGTACGGGATAGGACTTGTTGGAAGCAGCTGTGCAAAGTTGAAATGTAATGATTGAATGACAAGTGCGTGCGCGCATGTGTTAGTGTCTGTCCGCGTATATGTGTATAAGTACGGATACTTGTTTTCAAGAAGTCCTGAGACGAGTACCCCTCGAAGTTTTATAGACGCCAGTTTCCCGTTATATTTTACTGGTATATTTTCACGTGTCAAAAAACACGTCCCCTTCGAATACCCCTTTATTGTCACCCTTCTACCTTCTTTCACTTAAACCTGTCTACTAGACCGCCTTATCTCAATCTCTGCCACTATTTTAATCTCCTACGATCGATCCGAAGTCGCGGAAAGAACTAAATAATGAGTGAAAGGTTAGAAAGATTTAAAATATACAATGCGATTCCTTAAGTACGTGTCATTTCATTCATTTTCCATCTCTCACAACAAAAAGGTCAATAGGACATCTTGATCAGGCCCAAAAACTCGCACACGATTTCTAGAACAATCCATGAGGTTCACAGGGGCGTTTTTAACAAAGAAGCGGGGGGGGGGGGGGAAGAAGGCGACCTCCTTGGCTTCAGATCAAAATTTTGTGACCACGTTCTTTTGAGATAGCACGGATGTTTTTGTGTCTTGTGTCCAATAAAACGGATACTTGGTTTCGAATGGATGTTACATTTACATCGTAAAGTAACAAGTTTACATGTATAAATAGAACTTGTTAAAATTAAAAATCACGCTTTTCAAGATTTGACGCACACCCTCCCACCGCCCCTCGAAACAGATATCTCCCACATACGAAACAGGCCAAACCCTAAATTTTGCTACATAATCAACTCTCCGGAGATATAGTTTAATGATTATTACTACGCTTTAGCTGCCTCAGAACCTAGATATCAACGATCATAAACTCGATCGGTGATCCCATCATCATCACCATCCATGCCCTGTGCGCCCCGACCCCCCCCACCCCCTATCAGTTGCTTCTGACTGCGTCATATGAATATGCCATGATAAGCCCACCTACCGTACTTACCAGCTGCGTCCCAATCACCTTTATAAAAGCTGGCGATCCTGCATCCACAGCAGTCCACACACGTAGATTCAATGCGTACACAATATTGTTTCCTGTGAACTGTTTTACACCAGGTATTTACCCAACAGCCCTCATATATACCGTCATATTAATCATGGTGGCAGTAGTCCTATTTCTTTTTGTTTATCTCTTCAGAGACCCTCCGATAGAACATTTGTCTTCAACAAATTCATGCCAAATCGTCTTCACTTGTCCCATCTATTCCATGTCTTTCCCTTCTCCGTGTTTTTCCGTCCGAGTCTTTCCCTGAGCATCCATAACAAGGACTTGGCGTGTCGTCATCATCATGTCAATTAAAAAAATAAACATAAAAAATGGGTATGTTGCAGGCACTCGTAATTAAATAACAAAAGTACAGTCATGGATTTAGTTCCTCTTGTTGATGGTCCAACTAGTGGCCAAAATTCAGAGTATTTACTGAGGGTCTTCAAAGTTGTCCTGCCGGTTTCGCGTAGGATACAACTCCACAAAGATCCGCGAACACGTTGTCCATTAAAGTGGAATCCTGTTCCTATCCTTTACTCTGGCTTGTCTGGGCTGTTATCTTGACGAGTTTGCATTTCCCAGTGCGGTAAACGCACAAGGCGTTAAAATTATAAGCGCAACATCAGCCCCACAGATTGCTACTATTTGATAAGAGCTCCAATCAGAAATGACTTTGAATTTTTACATTCAAATGCGCAAGCCAATAAGCTTGCAAGAGCGTATATTTCCCTTTCTCTCAGGAAAAAAATTTTTTTGCGTAACAAACGCAACAAAAAAATCGTGCTTTGTTTACAATCTTCATATTTGGTATGCCAACTTCCGTCTATTATCGATCATTTTACACTCACGACTTCAAAATTTATCACAGAGTAATATCTTTCAAGATGGATAGATATTCTTCCGCCAAGTCTTGTCCGGAAACGATTACATTATTTATCCGACCCAGCAAACATTGACAACAAGTAAGTCCGACAGAGACATTCCCCAGCCGATAAGATAATCAACTGTGATCATCCCAAGGTTTGTTTTACTCACTAATAGCCGGTCACTCCCCTGCACTTGTCTTGTCTGGCAGGAAAATGTGTTACACATTAAGTAAACCACACTTCTACTCTACAGATCACAGGTGTCAATAATGGGTTCAAACGAAAGGGATTGATTACCCTGATCAGCAAAAGATGGTCGCTTTAGTCCCGACATAACAATAATTGAGGGGGGAAGGGAGTGTAAACAAAGAATCGAAAAATAGAGGTGGGAAAAACTAAAGTGAAGAGAACAGAATGAATTATAGGATGGCTCAGGTAAAATGTGACGTTCGAGGTTAATTCTGTCACAAGAAGTAAAAAACCAAAAGAAAAACAACAAAAATGATAGGCTTCCTGGGAACTCGAACACACACCCATCTCAACGGTAACTACCCGCAATCGCCACAGAATGAATAGTGACTACTTACATGGGCAGGTAAGCACTACAAAATAGCACGACCACCACCCTATTTAAGATTGGAATACTGGACCGAGGAATCACCCAGACTAAATATAGATACAATTACTTGTATGAATTGCCTATTCACCAGTATAGAGCAGATAACGCAAGACAAAGATCGTAATAAAGTGCCTATGTAAATTATAAGAAGAACTAGCAATAACCCGTCAAAATTGACAGTTTGTAAATATAGTGTGTTGTTTCTGTTACACTGTATTATAGACGGTACTATCAATACTGTGGTCAATTCATTGCAGGCGACCGTCACTAGATATTTGTAGATGAAAATTATATGGATGTATTAAATTATGAGAAGACATGGAGTAACCTTCCTAAATGACATGTGGAGCAGTGATAATGATCTATTGGACCGTAAATTGACTATATAACTAACATTTTCTTTTATGACAACATGTCTCGTAATTGTTCGTGCATATTTTAAAATCTCTGCCCTGGTCGCTTTGAGCTGAAAAAGCCCCCATGGTCGACTTACTGCCTCTGAGAACAACGTTTTGAAGCTTTGACGAAACTTCCAGTTCAAGTACTGTCATTTATCAATGTGTTTGTTGGCCTCTTGTCTATAATCAAACTGTTTCATGCACACCGTCATTTGCACACTTTTACTATTTTCGGAGAGAGTACATATAAGGAAAACAATACAATTATTGTCTAACATTTCAACCGCACCCCTTATTGTTGTGGTTTGAAAGTTAAAGTACTCTCATCTCGAAAATAGAAAAGTGCGCAAAATACGTGTTCATGATGATTTTTTTTGACCGACCGCACGTACTTACGGCGGGAATTATGGTATTGGATAAGAACAGTACAGAATAGCTGGTAGGTTTCTATGGTAACAACAGCTCCACTTCTCCGTGTGTTCGATTTCTTCTTCTCTATTCCCTTCCCTACTACCTTGTTTCGCACAGTTTTCTTTAATTTCCAGTATGTAAGTTGTATAATGTTAACATTTCTGTTGCCATTTTTGTACAGTTTTCCCCATGTTTATTTAGTGTTTCGGACATGTCCGGGGCGCATATGTGCAGAGAGATTCTCATGGAAGAAAGGTGAACCAGTAGGCCCAGACTTTCCGTTTTTTTTCTGTGCTGAGCATCATATAATTTTTCAGAACGATACCTTCTTTTTTCCGTCTTGAACCGGCGGAGAAGAATTTTGTTTAATTAGCTTTGTTGACTTGCCCGTTATCTTTTTTTGGTAAAATGTTACTACAGGTTGGGCCAGCCGGCCCATTCCTAACCCTCCTTAGTCCGCCTCCTATTCATCTCCCGGGTAACACACACGGCCGAAGGTATATGGTGTGGTTACTGTTTTCTTCACCTTGAACGATTATTTTTTTTAATCCCAGAAAATAAATTACTTTTTAAAGTAATCTGAGATTCCGAAACAAGATTGTATGAGGCCAAAAGGGTAAACCTCTCATCTCCAGGCTCTAACCTTAATATTTGGGCCCGCTATCGCTTTTGTGTAATCTTGATCTGGGCATCTGACCCCTAAAATACAACCGTCTATTCTAGATTCTGACCTTGAAATAATTTATATTTATATTTGAACTGAGTGGGAGTCTGGCGGAGCTCTCTCAACTCTGGGGGGAGATCGAGCAGACAAAAATGCCTCCATGGGACACTCCACTACCCCTCCTAACATCCCAGATATAACGTGGCCAAAAAATATTGAAATGCAGAACGAGATTACCGACAGGACACAACAGTAATTCTGACAGAGATTAACTAACTATCTGTGTTTTTGTTGTTACTGAGCAGATGCGAGAGTCCACTGATGAGTGAAAGGTGCGCCAGAGATGGATGGATTAGAAAGGGGCCATGTGGTAGATACAAATGTCTCGGCATCGTTTTAAATGCAGGAGTGTATTGAACAATCTGCCCAAGTTATAAAGTGTTGATAAATGAATTCAAAATAAAATATAAATGTAGCTTGAATATTACATTCAAATCTTTTTTTCATTCCCTACTGAGCACGAGAATATCACGTAGCCAGCCATCATGCATAAGGCCCCAAGTCCTCGTGATTTTATTGTAACAGTAGTTTTATGTAACAATTGGTGAGGTTTGATAGTCACATCATCCTGATGTTGGTCGTCATCTACGACATGCATGAGGCCCCTAAGTCCTCGTGTTTTGCGCGTGAGTACCCCACAGTGGTTTTTATGTAACAATTGGTGAGGTTTTTGATAGTCACATCCTGATATTGACGTCCGTCATCTCTACGACATGCATGAGGCCTAAGCAAGTCTCCCTCGTGTTTTTGTAAACATGGTTTTAATGTAACAATTGGAGTGGAGGTTGATAGTCACATCCTGATATGTTGGTCACATCATCTACAAGGCATGCATGAGGCCTAAGTCCTCTTGAGACAAAGTTTTGTAACAGTGGTTTTATGTAACAACAACAGGTGACGCCTTGTACAGTCACATCCTGATGTTGGTCGTTGTCTAGTGATATCCTCAATACAATCGATAAAAATTACATAATAACATAGAGTACAATGTCAATAAATAAAATAAATGACAAAATAATGGTACTGAGATAAAGTAGTGGAGTTGCGATCAGCATCTCTTCACCACACCGCGCCCGCATTTCGTGTCGGTTTTTTGATAACAGCCTTAGCGTAGAATAAATGGTACTGAAATCCAAGCTTTTCTAAGTCGTCCTATGAGAATTAAATATAACATTTTTTTTACAAAGTCAACGCGTATTTTTGTTCCATAGACGGAGTCTGAGAAGAAATAAAGAAAACGGAGGGGAAAGTGAGAGCGACAGAAGAATCTGCCATCGACATCGAGGCGTTGTTATCTTGGAATCAAAAATTGTAAACGAACCGCAGCGATAAGTTGCCTTAGGCAGATTTGAAAATTACGAGACTGCCAATAAAGGCCAATACTTTTGCATCGCCTTAATTTTGTCACTGCAGTGGCGTAAATAAATAATAACCAACGCACACAGACCTACATTTATCCTGTATTCAGTCTATTAGCGTTGTCGTAAAAATTACAGTCTGTTAATGTACAACAGTAACTAACGCCCACAAAAAGGTCCTCGCAAATTTCCCCTAAGACCCAGTTGTAAGACTAGTGACCACTTTTATAAGAATTATAGAAATAACATAGGATATTACCCGTTGCGCCACACACAAATATATACTCAGAGCGCGTCTTTTTCTTTCTCGGTCCCTCTAAAGAGTTTAAAAACGTCAAAAACAAACGATAGTAGCGAATTTACATGCCTAATGTGACGTCACCGACTTGCAAGCCTTTAACCAAAACGCACGTTTGAATGAGTTAGTATCGTTAGAAATTGTTTTATTTCTTGGGAAAAGGCAAGGGAGAGAGAGGGGGAAATGCATAGAGCCCGTTTGAATTTTAAAACTGAAACTAGAATAGAGGCCAAATTCGAACGATAGTGAAAAATAATCGTACTAAAAAATGAGACGATTAAAATGCTACATTTACTTAGTTCTATTAAATTATATCATAATTGATCTGTTCAGTCTGAATATATTATAGAGTTCCTATAATAATTATACAACAGTAGTGAAAGTAAACAGATAATAATTTAGAATTTAGCATTAAATTATTAAGGAGAAAGCAGACGGAAAAATGTGAGTTAAAAAAATAACTAGCCAGAAGTATGAAACACCTTAGGCATTTAAGATGACAGTATGTATTTATAACTGGGTAGACGTAAGTGTTAAATCAATAATCGTTCTGTGTAATTATAAAATGACTTAAGACTAATAGCTAGGCGATAGTGAGTTAGAAATGGAAGACATATATAGATCGGTCCATGGGGCTTCTATTTACTGATGCTATTAGATTTATGACAGGCCATATTAATGGTAGGAGCTGTCTTCCCTGATTTGAGAGACATAAATATGTGCTAGATATAAGGTTAACCTTTTTGAAAAAAGACGCGATAGGAACTGGGAACAGTCCCCCTGTATTTGCGCGATGAGTGTTTTTTATATTATATTCGGTTAAGCTTAAAAGAATGACTAAGAAGTGGGAATTATACAAATACTGTACTCAGAGAGACGAGTCGGTTCCTCGCCACTTTCAAATTAAAAAGTTTCACATGTATAGTTAATGACGTATACAGAACAAGTTGTGCTTCATATGATGTGCCTTCGCTGTTCTGAGTAGTCAGTGCAAGCAGGGAGATTCTGTGTGACCATTTTATGTTAGCCTGTAATTAAGCACATTACATAGTGCGTGAAAAAATTTCGATATTTCGAGTTTCTGGGTGAGAAACTGAAGTGTGCCAGTCCACGATATGTTGTTCAAACCCTGGTACCTGTATCGAGTTCCATTAATGACACACAGATATAGAGATGCCTTTACCTTGTACAATTATCACGAATTCCATGATATATAGCTTGAGCATAGTGTCTTTCTGAGGAGGGAAAGACGTATGGAAACCAGGACACTCACAGAAATATATATCTTTACAAATATCATTGAGAAGCGTGAGATTTAAGCCACTATGTGTTTTGGGGGCATTGTGATAATATTTAGCAAACTGAATTATTCCTACCACCAGTCCGTGATTAAATATCAAACATAGATTTACATATATAAAATACAATGATGACCAATATTGATCTCCTTCCCCGAAATTATGTGCTATTAATTTTGGACAGAAAGCAATATTTACTACGGGCTCTAACGAAGGAGTGTACTACACACTTCCTAGTTTCAGGAAATAATAGGACTTACTAATAGTTTAAACTAATGGTATGTGTGTAAAATAATATCTTAGACGTTTAATCTTTTATGAAATCACTCTCAAACACCAAACTTAATACATTTGTAATTAAAATTTTTCAGACCAAAATTCCAATAGGGAGGAGTATGTTTACTTACTTTGTTTATTAATCCTTAAAGAGGATGTGGTTGTCTTGTTAATTTCTTCAGCATAACAGGAAAGATTATACATTTGCATTTACCCCTAGACATCGTAGCTAACACAAAACTTCCTATACCATTATTAACAGTATAAATCTTGGGGATATCATTACATTTTAGCGGGTGGGTAGTCCATTTGGTGGAAGCAAGACAGGGTTTCCTGACATATAAGTTAGAACGTAAACTTCCCTCAGTGAGCTTAGCATAAGCTGACCTTATCTCACATCTGTCTAGTATCTGCTACACACCAACACAAATATAAATAGATAAGTATTAATTCGTCCCAACCACAAGTATGGGTGGCCATTCTGGGACCGAAGCAAAGTGGAGCCAGTTGTCGTTGCTAGCCTGAAACAAAATGCCACTGACGTTTGTCAGTCAGATGGACTAAGGATCCTAGAATGGTTGGGTCTTAGTATGTTGGACTAATAATTGGACGAAAAACATGAAAAAAATCAAGGCAAAAGAATTATTATACGGTTGAGGGCCAGTAAACTAGGTGGGGTTTGGTGGAATCTCGGTTGATACTAGACCGTCAAATCATTCAATACGCGTTTAAGTTTGGTTGTTCTGTTGTTTTGGGGGGGGGCGGGATAACCAAGTGACTTTGCAAAGAGGGGGTATACAATAATATTCTGGGACATGGTTGTGATACGTTAAATAATCATGCCTAATCTTTTGATTTTCTTAGGATATGGCCCACTGTCATCTTAGCCGTTAACGCGTAGTCTTGAGAAATCGACGCAGGAAAGGCGTATTCAACTAATGTCGAGGGGATGGTTTGCTGGGGCATTCTAATGAGAAGCGGGTGGGGTATCATTTATTGACATTATGGGTTCAAACCACTAAACATGATTTATTGAAAAAGATACTTGTGCGCCTACGGGGGGAAGGACCGACGGGGGCCAAAGTAGCCGCATTCACAGAGTATTTTTGCAGTGGGGTTCATTTAGTTCAGACTTTGAATTCAGAAATTTTATAGCAGACGCCGATTTATAGGGGGTAACAATTAGTGGCTGCATGTGCAGAAAAAAAATTGGTGGCTGTGACGCCTATCTATTGATAGAAAAAAGCTTGGTTCACTCCCTTGAAAACAGGGGACTATAATAGGCTGGATGAGGGGAGTTTCAGGACCAGTTGGGTCGGCATGATTGAGTGCCCATAATCCCCCATAGAGGGGTTCTAGAGAGTTGAGTGAGCAGGTCATTAGATGCCTAAAGGGGGGGGGCGGATTGGCGGGGGGGGGTAAAGTATGTGTTGAGTAAAAGTGTCGGCGTACCTGGTGGTACGACGGTTGAATCTCTTGGTAGGGATGGAGTCCCTCTTATCTTAATGTGTGTTATTGTGGGAATACATTTGTAAGTGCTCGAAGTGCTGGTGTAAAATCACTGTATGGAAAGGTCTTCAAGGCCACTCATTCCTCACCCCCCCCCATTTGCCCTACTAGAGGAGATAAAGATTTGTGTTTCCATGCATACCCCCTGGGAGCCTCACCGATGTCATACTAGTTGAGAGGTCGTTAGTCCTGCAAGTGATGTGTCTGGAGGGTGGTGTGAGTTAGGTATTATGGATTGGAGTTCGGTGGGGGAAAATTGTGTATATTGTGTCTCGATAGTGTGCTCTATGTTTAGGTTGTTTTTAGTGATTTGGATTGAGTGTTTATTTGTGTCTGATTATAGACCTTGGAGTTGGCTATGAGTAGCCAATATCACCCGGTAATATTGGTGAGGCGCGTATTGGTTGAGTCATGCCGTTCATTGTTGGTGTCCTGGGGATCCCATGGGTCACCCGCAGCCCTTAATTTGCTGTTTTAGAGATCCGTTCTGAATTGGTCTGGTAGTAACCTTGTATTATTATGCTGTGTGGGATGGATTTTGGATACCACCCCACCAGAAACACCAGGAGGCCCCCCTGGATGGACCCTATCACCCCGCGCCCCCCCATTCCATTACCAGCCCCCCTCCGGCATCGAAATCCAGCCTAGTAGGAGGAAACTCTCTTGTTAACCAACTTCTCCCCCCTCTAAAACCAGGATTGCGGAGCATCAGGGGTGGGCTTGGTATCCTACTCGGACCAGACTACGCAGCGTGCTGTGGAACTGTGCATACGAATCAAAACAAGCAAATCGGGTGGGTCAGACGGTAAGTTGGGATGGGTGAATTACCAAGTGTCAACCAAATTGGTCGTGAAACGCTCAGTAGTATCTGTGAGCGCTGGTTTGGATGGTTGGTTATGAGTGTACATAGGACTCCTCCCCAGTTTTTCATAAGATGGAGTGACAGGTTAGGCCTCCCCTCCGCAAATGTCCCTTGATGTAAGGGGTGGATGTTGTTACGTAACTGCCTGATGTCTTGGACCATCTAGTCCTGACTAGTTTTTGTTTAAATTTATTCTCAGCCAATACGATCGAATTTTAGCTTTCTAAGCAAGCTAGGCGGAAACATACAAAACTTTTATCAGACTCTGCAGTGGGAGTTTCCGATTTCAGATGTGGAGTGGTTTATCCTGAGGCGGAATCTTCGTTTTTGCGCAGTTTTGTGTTTTCGTGTGTTAATCTACACGACACTGAGATACGTGTGGACTCGAGCCTAGGTCTTCGCTAATTGCGGAGTAGTCGCCTTGTGTAAGCGTGAATTGTATGTCCATTGGGGGGGAGTTGTAATACGACTGACTAGATGATCCATGGATGTTGCTTGGACGGGTTTAATAATATTAAAGGGTAAATATTTTTGAAAGCCACGGTTAAATTTATTTGGGGAGAGATTTAGTAAGGTTGCGGGTTGGGTGGGTGCTATTGTGGAACGTTGGGGGGGGGTACAATTTTTGATTTAGACATGTTGTACAGGGGGGTTGTTGGGGTTTGGTTAATGTGTGTTTGTTGGGCTTGGTTTGTTTTATGTTTCTTGGGGAGGGGGTTTTTTTTGGGGGGGGGGGTTTTTTTTTTTTGGGGGGGGGGGGGGTTTTTGGGGGGGGGGGGGGGGGGGGGGGGGGGGGGTTGGGGGGTTGGGGGGGGGTGGGGGGGGGGGGGGGGGGGGGTGGGGGGGGAGGGGGGGGGTGGGGGGGGGGGCGGGGGGGGGGGGGGGGGTGGGGGGGGGGGGGGGGGGGTGGGGGGGGGGGGGGGGGGGGTGGGGGGGGGGGTGGGGGGGGGGGGGGGGTGGGTGGGGGGGGGGGGGGGGGTGGGGGGGTGGGGGTGGGGTGGGGGGGGGAAGGGGGGGGGGGGGGGGGGGGGGGGGGGGGGGGGCGGGGGGGTGGGGGGGGGTGGGGGGGGGGGGTGTTTTTGTTTTGTGGGGGGGGGGTTTGGGGGGGGGGGGGGGGGGGTTGGGGGGGGGGGGGGGGGGGGGGGGGGGGGGGGGGGTTGTTTTGGTTTTGGTTTTGGTGTGTTGGGGGGGGGGGGGGGGGGGGGGGGGGTGTTGTTTTTTTTGTTTTGGGGTTTGGGGGGGGGGGGGGGGGGGGGGGGGGGGGGGGGGGGGGGGTGGGGGGGTGTGGGGGTTGGGGGGTTGGGGGGGGGGGGGGGGGGGGGGGGGGGGGGGGGGGGGGTTTTTTTTTTGGGGGGGGGGGGTGGGTGGGTTGGGGGGTTGGGGGGGGGGGGTGGGGTGGGGGTGGGGGGGGGGTTTGTGGGGGGGGGGGGGGGGGGGGGGGGGGGGGGGGGGGGGGGGCTTTGTTTGGGGGGGGGGGGGGGGGGGGGGGGGGGGGGGTGTGTTAGGGGGGGGGGGGTGGGGGTGGGGGGGGGGGTGGGGGGGCGGGGGGGGGCGGGGGGGGGGGGTGGTGGGGGAGGGGGGGGTTGTGGGGGGGGGGGGAGGGGGGAGGGGGGGTTGGGGGGGGGGGGGGGGGGGGGGGGGGGGGGGGGGGGTTTGGGGGGGGGGGGGGGTGGGGGTTTTGGGGGGGGGGTTTTTGGGGGGGGGGGTTTTTGTGGGGGGGGGTTTTGGGGGGGGGGGGGTTTTTTGGGGGTGGGGGGGGGGTTTGGGGGGGGGGGGGGGGGGGGTTTTTGGGGGGGGGGTTTGGGTTGGGTTTTTGGGTGGGGTTTTTGGGGGGGGGGGGGGGTGGTTTGTTTGGGGGTTTTGGGTTTGGGGGGGGGTTTGGTGGGGGGTGGGTGGGGGGTGGGGGTTTTTGGTTTTTTGTTGGTGGGGGTTTTGTGTGGGGTTGGGGGTTGTTTGTGTGGGGGGGGGGGGGGGGGGGGGGGTGTTTGGGGGGGGGGGTGGGGGGGGGGGGGGGGTTGGGGTTAGGGTTTTTTGGTTGTTTGTTTTTGGGGGTTTGGGGGGGTTGTTTTTTTTTGGGTGGGGGGGGGGGTTTTGGGGGGGGGGGTTGGGGTTTTGGGGGGGGGGTTTTGGGGTTTGGGGGGGGGGGGGGTTTTTGGGGGTTGTTGGGGGTTGGGGGGGGGGTGGGGGGGTTGGGGGTTTGTTGGGGGGGGGGGGGGGGGGTGGTGGGGGGGGGGGGGTTTTGGGGGGGAGGGGTGGGGGGGGGGGGGGTTGGTTTGTTGTTGTTGTTTTTTTTTGGGGGTGGGTTGGGTTTTGTGGGGGGGGGGGGGGGGGGGTTTTGTTTTGGGGGGGGCGGGTTTTTTTTTTTTTTTTTTTTTTTGGGGGGGGTTTGGGGGGGGGGGGGGTTTGGTTGTTTTTGGGGTTTTTTTGGGGGGGGGGGGGGGGGTTTTTGGGGGGGGGGGGGGTTGGGGGGGTGGGGGGGGGGTGGGGGGGGGGGGGGGGGGGTTGGTTTTTGTGGGGGGGGGGGGGTTGGGTGGGTTTTTGGTGGGGGGGGGGGGGGGGGGGGTTGGGGGGGGGGGGTGGGGGGGTGGGGGGGGGGTGGTGGGGGGGGGGGGGGGTTTTGGGGTTGTGGGTGGGGGGGGGGGGTGGGGGGGGGGTGGGGGGGGGGGGGGGGGGGGGGGGGGGGGGGGGGGTGGGGGGGGGTTTTTTGGGGGGGTTTGGGTTTGGGGGGTTGGGTTTTTTGTTTTGTTTGGTTTTTGGTGTTGTGGTGTGTTTTTTTTTGTGTTTGGGGGGGGGGGGGGGGGTTGGGGTTTTTGGGGGGGGTTTTTTTGTTGGGGTTTTTGGGGGGGGGTTTGGTTGGGGGGGGGGGGGGGGGGGGGGGGGGGGGTTGGGGGGGGTTGGGGTTTGGGGGTGTTGGTTTTGGGTTGGGGGGGGGGGGGGGGGGGGGTTGGGGGGGGGGTTTGTTTGGGGGGGGGGGGGGGTTGGGGGGGGGGGGGGGGGGGGGGATGGGGGGTTTTTGGGATTGGGGGGGGGGGGGGGGGGTTGGGGGGGGGGTTTGTGGGGGTTTTGGGGGGGGGGGTTTTGATGTTGGGGGGGGTTTTGGGGGTTGGGTTTTTTGGGGGGGTTGTTTTTTTTTTGGGGGTTTTTTGGGGGGGGGGGGGGGGGGGGGGGTTTGGGGTTTTAATGATTGGTTTGGGGTGGGTTTGTGGGTTGGGGGGGGGGGGGGGGGGGGGGGGGGGGGTTTGGGGGGGGGGGGGGGTTGGGGGGGGGGGGGTTTTGGTTGGGGGGGGGGGGGTGGGGGGTGTGGGGGGGGGTTTGGGGGGGGGTGGGGGGGGGGTTTTTGGGGGGGGTTGGGGGGGGGTTGTTGGGGGGGGTGGGGTGGGGGGGGTGTTGTTTTTTTTTTTGGGGGGGTGGGGTTTGGGGGGTTTTGGGGGTTTTTTGTTTTTGGTTTTTTTTGGGTTTTTTGGGGTTGTGGGGGGGGGGGGGGGTTTTGGGGGGGGGGTTGGGTGTTTGGGGGGGGGGGGTTTTTGGGTGTGGGGGGGGGGGGGGGGGGTTTTGGTTTTTTTTTGTTGTTTTTTTTGGGGTTTTTTGGGGGGGGTTTGGGTTTGGGTTGGGTTTTGGTTTGGGTTTGGGGTTTTTTGGGGGGGTGTTTTTTTTTTTGGGGGGGGTTTTGTGGTTTGGGTTTTGGGGGGGGTTTTTTGTAGTATGGGGGGGGGGGTGGTGGGGGGTTGGGGGGGGGGGGGGGGTTTGTTTGGGGTTTGTATTTTGGTTGGGGGGGGGTTTTGGTGGGTTTTTTTGGGGGGTGGGGGGGGGGGGGGGGGGGGGGGGGTTTGGGGGGGGGGTTTTGGGGGGGGGGGGGGGGGTTTTGGGTTTGGTTTTTTTTTTTTTGTTTTTTGGGGTTTTTTTGGGGGTTGGTTTGTTTGTTGTTGTGGTGGTTTTGGTTTGGGGGTTTTTTGGGGGGGGGGGTTGGGGGGGGGGGGGGGTTTGGGGTTTGGGTTGTTGGGGGGGGGGGGGGTTTTTGGTGTTGGTGGGGGGTTTGGGGGGGGGTTGTTTTGGTTGGGGGTTTTGTTTTTTGGGGGGGGGGGGGGGGGGGGTTTTTTTTTTTTTTTTGTTTTTGTTGGTTTTGGTTGGGGGGGGTTTGGTGGTTGTTGGGGGGGTTTGGGGGGGGTTTTTTTGTTTTTTTTGGGTTTGTTTTTTTTGGGTTTTGGGGTTTTTTTTGGGGGGGGGGGGTTGGGGGTTGTTTTGGTTTTTTGTGTTTTGGGTTTTTTGTGGGGGTGGGGGGGGGTTGGGGGTTTTTGTTTGGGGGGGGGGTTTTTGTGTTTTTTGGGGGTTTTTTTGGGGGGGGGGGGGGGGGGGTGGGGGGGGGGGGGGGGGGGTTTTTTGTGGGGGGGGGGGGTTTTTTGGGGGGGGGGTTTGGTTTTTTGGGGGGGTTTTTTTGGGGGTTGGGTGGGGTTTGGGGGGGGGGGGGGGTTTTTGGGGTTGGGGGTGGGGGGGTTGGGGGGGGGGGTTGTTTTTTTTTGGGGTTTTTGGTTGTGGGTTTTTGTGGGGTGGTGTGTTTTTTGGTTTTTTGGTTGGGTTTTGGTTGGGGGGGGGTTTTGTTTGGGGGGTTTTGGGGTTTTTTTGGGTTTTGGTGGGGGGGGGGGGTGGGGTTTTTGTTTTTGGGTTGGTTGGGGGGGGGGGGGGGTGTGGGGGTTTTTGGGGGGGGGTTGGTTTTTGTGTGTTTTTTTTGGGGGTTGGGGTTTGGGGGGTTTGGGGGATTTTGGGTTTTGGGGGGGTGGGGGGTGGGGGTTTGTTTTGGGTTGTTGGGTGTGTTTTTTTGGGGTTGTTGTTTTGGGGGGGGGTTTGGGGGGGGGGGGGGGTTTGGGTTTTTTTTTTTTTTTTTTTTGGTGGGTTGTTTTGGGGGGTTGTTGGGGGGGGGGTTTTTTTGGGGTTTTGGGGGTTTTGTTGGTTTTGGGTTTGTTGTGGGTTTTTTGTGGGGGGTGGGGTTTTGGGGGGTTTGTTGTTGTGTGGGGTTTTGGGGGTTTTTGGGGGGGTTGTGTTGGGGGGGTTTTGGTTGGTGTGTTTTTTTTTTTGTTTGGGGGTTTTTTGGGGTTTGGGTTTGGTGGGTGTTGTTGGGGTTTTTTTGGGGGTTTTTTTTTGTTGTTTGTGTTGTGTTGTGGTTGGGTGGTGTGTTGTTGGGGGTTGGGGTTGGTTTTTTGGTTTGTTTTTTTGGGTTTTTTTGTTTTGTTTTTTGGTTGGGGGGGGGTTTTTGGTTTTGGGTTTTTGGTTTTTTTGGTTTTGGGTTTTGGGTTTTTTGGGTTTTTTGGTTGGTGGTTTTTGTGGGGGGGGGGGGGGGGGGGGTGTGTGGTTGGGTGTTTTTGTTGTTGGGTTTGTTTTTTTTGTTTTTGGGTTTGGGTTTTTTTGTTTTGGGGGGGGGTGTGGTTTTTGGGGGGGGTGGTTTGGGGGGGTGTTTGGTTTTTTGGGTTTGTTGGGGGGGGGGTTTTTTTTTTTGGGTTGGGGGGGTTGGGGGGTTTTGGTTTTTTGGGGGGGGGGGGGGGGTTTTTTTGGGGGGGGGGGGGGTGTGGGTTTTTGGGTTTGTTGGGTTTTGGGTGGGGTGTTTTTTGGTTTTTTTGGGGTTTGTTTTTTGTTTGGTTTTTTTGTGGGGTTGGGGGGTTTTTTTTTTGGGGGGGTTTTGTGTGGTTTTTGGGGTGTTGGGGGTGGGGGGGGGTGTTGGTTTTGGTTTTTTTTTTTGGGGTGGGGGGGGTTGTTGTGGTTTGGTTGTTTTGGGGGTTGTGGGGTGGGTTTTTGGGGGGGGGGGGTGTTTGGTTTTGGGGGGGGGTTTTGGGGGGTTTTTTTTGGGGGGTGTGGGGGTTGGGTGGGGGGGGGGGGGGTTGTTTTTTTTGTGGGTTTTTTTGGGGGTTTTTTTTGGGGGTTTGGTGGGGTGGGGGGGGTGGTTGGTGGGTTTGTGTGGGTTTGGGGGGGGTTTTTTTGTTTTTGGGTGGGTTTTTTTTTTGGTGTGGTGGGGGGGTTTGTTTGGGGGGGTTTTTTTTTTTTTGGGGGGGGGGGGTTTTTTTTAAGGTTTTTTTTTTTTTTTTTTTTTGGTGTTTTGGGGGTTGTTTGGTTTTTGTTTTGGTTTTGGGGGGGTTGGGGGGGGGTTTTGTTGGTTTGGTTTTTTTTGGGGGGTTGGGTTTTGGGGGGGGGTTTTTTGGGTTGGGGGTTTTTGTTTTTTTTTGATTGGGGGGTTGTGGGGGGGGGGTTTTTTTGGGGGGTTTGGGGGGGGGTTGGGGTTTGGTTTTGGTTTTTTTGGGGGGTTTTTTTTTTTTTTGGGTTGGGGTTTTGTTGGGGGGGTTGGGGTTTTTTTTTTTGTGGTTTTTGGGGGGGTTGGGGTGTTGGGGGGGGGGTTTTTTGGGTGTGTTGGTTTTTTTTTGTGGGGGGGTTTTTTTTGGGTTGGTTTGGGTTTTGTTTTTGGTGGTTGTTTTTTGGGGGGTTTTTGTTTTTTTTTGGTTTTTGGGTTTGTTTTTTTTGGGGGTTTTTTTTTTTTTGGGGGTTTGGGTGGTTGTTTTTTTTTGTTTTTTTTTTTTTGTTGGGGTTTTGGGGTTTTGGGTTTGTTTTTTTGGGGGGTTTTTGTTTTTGGGTGGTTTTTGGGGGGGTTTTTTTTTTGGGTTGTTTTTGTGTTTTGGTTTATTTGGGGGGGGGGGGGGGGGGGTGGGGTTTTTTGGTTGTTTTTTTTTGGTTTTTTTTTGGTGGGTGGGGGGGGGGTTTGGGGGGGGGGGGGGGTTTTTGTTTTGGATGTTTTTTTTGTTTTTTGTTTGGGGGGTAGTTTTTTTGTTTTGGGGGGGGGTTTTGGTGGTGGGTTTTTTTTTGTTTTTTGTTTTTTGGTTTTTTTTGGGGGTTTTTGGGGGGGGGGGGTTTTTTTTGGTTTGGTTTTTTGGTTTTGGGTAATGTTTTTGTTTGGGTTTGGTTTTTTTTTTTTTTTTTGGGGGGTGGGGGGGGTTAAGGGGGTTGTGGGGGGGGGGGTTTGGGGGGTTTTGGGGGGTTGGTGGGGGGGGGTGGGGGGGGTGGGGGGGGGTTTTTTGGGGTTTGGGGTTGGGTGGGGGTTTTTTTGGGGTGGGGGTTTTTTTTGGTTTTGGTTTTTGGGGGGGGGGGTTTTTTTGGGGGGGGGGGTTTTTGTGGGGGTTTTGGGGTTTTGGTTGTTGTTTTTTTTTGGGGGGGGTTTTTGGGTGGGGGTGGTTTTTGGGGGTTTGGGGGGGGGGTTGGGGGGGGGGTTGTTTTGGGTTTGGGGGGGGGGGGTGGGGGGGGGGGTTTGGTGGGTTGTTGGTTTTGGTTTTTTTTGTGGGGTGTTTTTTTGGGGGTTGGTTTTTTGGTGGGGGGGGTTTATTTTTTTTTTTTGGGGTTGTGTGTTTTTGGGTTTTGGGGGGGGTGGTTGGTTTGGTTTTTTTTTTTGGGGGGGGGGGTGTGGGGGGTTTTTGTTTTTGTTGTTGGGGTTTTTTTTGGGTGGTTTTTTTTTTTTTTTTGGAATGGGGTTTTGGGTTTGTTTTGGGTTTTTTTGGGGTTTTGTGTTTTTTGGTGGGGTGGTGTTGGGGGTGTTTTTTTTTTGTTTTGGGGGTGGTTTGTTTTTGGGGGTTTGGGTATGGTTTTTTTTTGGGTTTTTTGGTTGTTTTGTTTGGGGTTTATTTTGGTTTGGTTTTTTGGATTTTGGTTGTTTGTTTGTTTTGTTTTTTTGTTTTTTTTTGGGGTTGTGGTTTTGGTGTTTTTTTTTTTTTGTGGTTGTTTTGTTTGGTAGGGTTTTTGGGGGGATTTGGGGGGTTTTTGGGGGGGGGGGGGGGGGGGGGGGTTGGGGGATTTGTTGGGGTGTGGTGGGTGGGTTGTGTGTGTTTTGGTTTGGTTTTTGTTTTGTTTTTTTGGGGGGGGTTGGGGGTTTTGTTGGGGTGGGGTGTTTGGGTAGTTTTTGTTTGGGGGGGTTTTGGTGTTGTTTTTTTTTGTTTGGGGTTTTTGTTGTTTTGGGGTGTTGGGTGTTTTTTTGTTTTGTGGGTTTTGGGTTTGTTTGAGTTGGTTGGGGTTTTTTGGTTTTTTTTTGGTGGGTTTTTGTTGAAGTGAGTTTGTTTTTGGTTTTTTTTTGATTTTGTTTTTTTTTTTTTTTTAAGTTTTTTTTTTGGTGTTTTTTTGGGGGAATTGTTGGTTTTATGGTTATTTTTTTTGTGGTTTTTTTTTTGGGGGTTGGGGGTTTTTGTTTTTTTTTTTTTTTTTTTTTTTATGGATTTTTTATTTTGGGGGATTTGGGGGTTTGGGTTTTTTTTTTTTTTTTTTAGGTTTTTTTTTTTTTAGTTGGTTTATTTTGGATTTTAAATTTTTGTGGTTGGGGAGGATTGTTTTTTTGGGGTGGGGAGTTTTTTGTGTTTTTTTGTATATTGTTTTGATGGTTTTTGGGGTTAAGTTTTTTTGGAGTGTGTATTTTGGTGGGGTGTTTTTTTTTGAAATAATGTTTTGGGTATTTTTTTATTGGGGTTATTTTGGGGTTGTTTGTTTTGGGTGATTTTTTTTTTTATTTGTGTATGGGGGTTTTGGATTTTAGTGGGGTTTTTTGGGGTTTTGGATATTATTTGGGGGGTTTTTAATTTTTTTGGGAGTGTTTTTGTTTAATGGTTGGATGATTTTTATGGTTTGATAATGGGTTTTTTGTAGGTGGTTGATTTAGTTTGAGATTTTGGGTTGGTTAATGTTTTGTATTTTTTTTTTTTTTTTTGGATGGGTTTTTTTGATATTATGTGGGATGGTTGTAGTTTTAAATTTTTGTATTAATTTGGTTTTTTTTGGGTTTTTTGGATATTATATGGGTTTGTATTTTTGGATTGGGGATTTTGTGGTTTTATATGGGGATGGTTGGGGATTGGTGTTTGGATTTTGGTTAATTTGTTTTGGATTACAATAAGTTTTGTGGGTTTTTGGTTTTGGGGAAAATTTTTTTTTTTTTATATGGTAATAAGGGTTTATGAATTTATAGGGTATATTGTTTTTTTAAGTTGGGGATTTTTTTTTAAGTTTTGGATGTGGGAAAGGTTTTGGGATTTTTGAATGGAAGTGATTTTTGGGAAATTGATGATTGGGGGGTATTATGGGTGATGGTTTTGGTAATTTTGGTGGTGGGGGGTTGGGGTTTAATTTAATGGTTTTGGATTATGTTGGGTTTTTTTAATGATAATGTTGGATATTGTTTTTGGATATGATTGGTTTTTTAATGTTGGAAAGGTATAAATGAATTGGGGGTTGTTTTGATTTTGTTTTAATTGTATGTTAATTTATATATTTTTGGGGGGTTAAATGTGTTTTTTGGATGTTAATTGGGTTGTTGTTTGGATTTGAATTTTTTTTTTATTTTTGGAATAAAGTGAATTTTTATTGATTGGATTGGTTGTATTTGTTTGTGAAGGATTTTTTTTTGGGTTTGATTTGGTTTTTATTTAATGGTTTGTGGGTTGGTTTTGTATATGGGGGAATGGGGGTTTATGAATAGGATAATTTGATTTTTTTTGAATTGGTTAAGTTTATAAGGGTTTTTTTAGTTTTATAGGGTTAGTATATTTGAGGAAATGTTGGGATTTTTTTTTGGTTTTAGTGGAGTTGTTTTATGAAAATTGGTTTATTTTTTATTTTTGATATTGTGTTTAAGTTGATTATGATTAATTTATGTTTAGGGGGTATTTTGGGTTGTGGGGAATTGAATTTTTTGGGGGGAATTAAATTTGTGGTTATAGGGTGGTGTATTGGGTATTATGTTTGTTATAGGTAGGTGAGTGGTGTGTAATTATTTTTGGTTGGGTTTTAAGTGATTTTTATTTGGAATGTTTTAGGGAAAATTATTTAGTTTTGGTTATTAGAATGATATGATGGTATTTTGATGGGTTTTTGAATATTTATATTATTTAGAAAAGTGTTGGATTTTTTGAAATTGAGTGTGGTGTAAGGTTAAAGATGAGTTGTGGTTTATTGGTTTTTGGAATTTTAGTAGATAAATTTTTTAGGGGTTTTGTTATTGATATTTGTATATAAGAATTGTTGTTTAATGTTTTGGGATGAATGATTATATTTATTTGTAAGGTATTTATTTTTTTTTTTTATTTTGGGAGGGGATTATGGGGGAAAAGGTATGGATATTTATTAGTATTGGAGTATGTTAGATTATGTAATTTTGTTTTTAAAAGGGGTTATTTGAAAATAGTAGGTGTTGTTTGTGATGATGGAAATTTGAGATTATAGATTTATTTTTTATTGGTTAATTTATGAATTGGGGAAAGTTTTTGTGGTTTTTTTGTGTATTGATTTTAGGTTGTAATTTTTTTTTTTAGTTAAAGTATGATTAAGTTGGGGATGAAAGTTTGGGTTGGTATATTGTTTATTGGGAGTTTAGTTAGGTTAAGGTGTTTAAATTATTTTTTATGATGATAGGTTTTTTTGGTTTTGATTTTTTTTGATGTTGATTGGGGATTTTGATTGTTAAGTGGGTTTTGATTGGGATTTAGGGTATTTATGGATAAGTTGTTTTAAGGAATTTTAATGTGGTAAATTTGTAGGGATGTTTTTAGAATTTGGGAGATTATAGTGTATAAATATGTTTGAATTATTTAGGGGGTTAGTTAGTAATAATTGTTTTGTAAGTGTTTTGGTAGGATGATTTTTAGGTTTGGTTTAATTGGAATGGTATGAATTATTTTTTTTATGGATTTGTAGGATTTAAGGTTTTGAAATATAAGGGGATTTAGGATGTGGTTTAATTGTTGGATGGGTATAGGTTTTGAGGGGAAAATTGGTTAGGTTGTTTTATTGGATGGTGTTTGTTTTTAGTGTTAGGTAAATTGTTTAAAGGGATTAAAAATTTATTGAATTTTTAGGGTTAATTTTTTAATGTTAAGGTATTTGGAGGTATTAATGGATAGTGTTTAAAATTTTGGTAATGGTTTTGGGATGATATTGTTTGTTTAGTATTGAGTTTTTTTGGAGAAGGTTATTGTTTTGGAGGAATGGGGTTTAGTGGAATTAGGTTGGAAGATGAATTTTAAAAGGGGGAAAAAATGATTGGGATTAAGGATTTTTAAAGGTAGATTTAGTTTTTTTTTTTAAGTTATGGGGGGGGGGTTAGTAGTATGGTTTATATTGTGATTGATTTAAGTTTAAATGTTATGGAATGTATTTTTGAATTTTGTTGGATAAGAATGAAAAGATATTTTTTTTTAATTTTGGTATTAAATTATTTTTGAATTTGGGGTATGGTTAATTTTTTATTAATGTAGTTATTGGGGTTTAGTTTAATTTAGGGATTTTATTTATGGGATTTTTTTGGTGTTTGAAAATTGTAAGGGGGAAATATTATTTGGGGTTTGGTTAGTTGATTGAAATAGGAGTAATTTGATTTAGGTAGTTTTTATTATGGTAATTTTTTTTTTATTGGTTTGAAAATTTTAAGGTGAGTTTTGATTATATGGGGTTTATTAAGGGGGAAAGATTAGGGTTTAGATTTTTTGGAAGGTTTGGGATATGTTATGGTTTTTTAAAAGTTTTTTTTAGTTATGATGGAAAATTTTTTTGATTGGATTATATTTAATGTATATAGGGGGTGTTTTTTTTAATTTTTAAGAATTTTTGGACTTTTGGGTGATGAAATTTTAGTTGTGGTTTTGTTGAAAAGATTGAATGGGGGGTTGTGAGTTATGTGTTAAGTAGGTGGTAGTTGGTGTTATTTATGATGGAATTGAAAAATGTTTTTTGAATTTGTATTTTTAGGGGTTTATGAAAGTAGAAAATTTATTGGTAGGTTTTGGGTTTAAGGGGGGTGTATTTGGGGTAATTTGTTTGGGGGGATTTTTTTGGTAAATTTTTATGGTATTTGAGGTTTTTTTTGGTTTTTATTTTAAGGTTGAGGGGTTGTTTAGGTTTATTTAAATTTTTATTTTATATTTTTGTTTTTGATGGGTTTTTATGTGTTTGGATATTTTAGTTATTTTTTTTTGTTTTGATTTTAAGGATTGTGGGTTTTATAGTGGGGGGGAATTGGGGGATAATGTTTTATTTTGATTATGGGAATTTTAGGGGTTTGGTGATATGTGGGTTTGGGTATGTATTATTTGATTTGTTTAT
>JAMPIV010005539.1:30000-145000 GCA_024509875.1 Oreohelix idahoensis
CCCTTGTCTGCCGACGTTCTCCCCAGGTCCGCGACATGCCCATAAACTTCGTGATTTGTGACTTTTTCTAGGATCTATGTTCTTGCAGGTATGTTTTATCCCTTGACGAGATTCGTTCGCGTTTTCGTGCCATTCCCCTCTGCTAATGATCTGTGAGTCAACCACCTCCTCAATGCCTGTCTATTTTAGTTGATCGGCTTTTATGTTTATCATTCCCAGACTGTCACCTTGTCTCTGAGCGAATATCTCCTAGTCGATCGCGCGAGCTGTAGTGTGCTAGAGTGTATTTACACCATGCTTCTTTGTCTACCTAACCGCGTTCTTCGGATGCTGTGAAGATCTCGTATTTATGCCTAGAAAACCTCGCCAGGGCCTGCTTTTCCGTGCTACTCGTTTCTTGGTATCCCTCCCTTTGCTCTGATAATACTCCGAGTATTGTTTAAAGTGGTTCGTGCCTCTCCGGACCTGTTCCTCGGCACCCGCGTAATCTGATTTTGTTTCTTACTCGTGTATCGACCAGGGTGTATTTGTTTAACTCTTATTCCATCCCTCTCGGGTTGCCCCGGCTCTTCCTTCCGGAGCTATGGCATGTAGGGATTGAATTCCTCTATTTACGAATCAGGCTAGCATCACGGCAAATGGCCACTCCACTAAGTATAGTGACCGTGATTCTCATGCCTGCGGGGCATAGTTGGACCTTCACGTAAAAACTTTTCGTTGGTTATCGGGGTGTACATTGCATCCTATACATTCCTCCACATGAGGATTGGAAAGATGAGTGGTGAATTGAGGATATCAACCTGGTTTTTACTGTACACCATATGTGGTCCTAACTCTTCCGACTTATGTAGTGCTGTCCTCGCATTGAGTTGGATATTTTCTCAATTACTGGGTTTAAAAGCTCTTGTAATAGCATGAATCAGATGCTGAGGATATTCTTCCGTCCAAGTACAGTCCCCAAAATTTTGGCTACCGGGGGAGCCCTGTCAAACGCCTTTTTCCGGATTCTATAAACAAGAGACAGATGCTCACTCTTTACTCAAGGGCCCTTTCACTCACTGCCCTGTGTGAATTATCTGATACTGGTTGCAGGTTTGCTACGGATCCCAACTGACCTCATCCAATTTTGTGCTCTACTAGCGACATCTCTGGCGCTAGGATTCTAGATAGATTTTGATTTTAGCCGAGACACGGGGCAGAGGTAAATTCCTTCTTGGTGTTCCACACTGTCGAGTGTCACCTTTTTTTAAAATGTTTTATGATGGCACTGGCTTCCGATCCTTTGGTTTCCGGAGGCTCGGTATGAATACCTATCTAGATTAGAATATTAAAGGTGATAGAATGAGTGTGGTGTTCTGCTCGTCGTGGGGTTACTTGCTTTCCCAGACGATGAATAACGTAATCCGACTACTTTTCGTTTTATTTAAAATAACATGTAACAAATTTAATAGCGAATTAAGTCCCTTTAAAAAGTTAAAATAAATTATGAGAAATGGAGATTTATAGAAGAAAACTCTTTCATGAGCGACTTTAATAGGAAAAAAGGGTATTAGAAAGACTTTTCTGATGCCTTTTTGATCAGAGGACTTACTATCCTAGGTGAGGTCCTGGTCGCGGTGGTTTCCTTCACGTGAGTTCTTTTTTGGTTGGTGAGTACATCTGTGGGGCGTAGCTTCGCTATTATCTCGTCCAATTAGTCCGGGTCGAGTGTTGATCTCTTGAGCTCTGTCTACACTACGCGAGAGGAAATTTATTGTACTGAGCTAACCGTCTTAATACAATTATGAGCCACGTGAACAATTTTTTAGACAAGATAGGAAAAAGAGTTCATTAGCCTATTCATTATGGCCCGCGAAATTCACGGGATTTGGTTTATGCTCTACTCCTCGCGTGTTGAGTGCCGAACGATATAATAAATCTCTGACAGATAAGAGTGTGAGAAGTAATCCTGATAATTATCACGATGGCGTAATTCAGAATGAAATAGAAATCAGCCAAGTATTTTTGTCTGTGTATTTGAACTGTAGAATATTCTTGTATCATGCGCGATGCCATGAATTTGGACTGACTAGACTTAACAGATGCGATGAGCAGTATCTCACACAATATTACTATAGCTCCATGTGTGATATTCATCTAGCTCCTGTAACTGGCTCAGTTCGTGTTATCATTGTGTGACTGAGCCGTCTCTGTCGTTTTCCGCTGCGGACTTATCCAGTTAACAATGCTCCGTGTCTCATTCATGAGCTGGGATCCATGTAAATAGAAGCTATTTTCATTTTGGGGTTGTCAGTTTTTTCCCGTCCGTATATGTACCACTTCGCTGCGCATAGAACATTGGACCTGAGATGTCTCATTTGTAAAGATAGAATTTTCCTCCTTACCCAAAAAATTGTATCTACATCTTCCTCAAGGACATGTTAAGATTGACATCGTTGTTGTGTGTGGTTTTGTGGGGTCGGGAACGGGCATATTTAGTGGTTTGATGCTGCTCGAATGCACTGAGTCCGAAAATTTGTATATGTTCCTCTTGTTACGGTGAGATTGTCTGGAAGTCACTTGTCTGGAAGTTATAAAGATTCCTCTATGACGGGGTCCTGTAAATCACTGTCCTGGAAACATTCTAATCGTCCTCTTATGAACTTTGTCTATCCTTAATATTCCAAACTGGAGCGTAATTTAAAATGCTGGTTACTTTCTTTTTTTAATTTTATAGTTGCCCTATAGTAGATACTTTTGCTGTCCAGTTTTCCTTTTATGTTTGAATCCTTTGTCCGAGTGCCTTCTCTTTCTGGCATTTGGGTTTGCAGAGTATATGTTGAAGTTTGCTACCTTCTGATCGTGATGTCTTTTCCGATTTGTGAGATCGCTATAGTATTTCTCATTTCCTGTAGCAATTATTCCGATGATAGGCTTTTCACGCCTAATGTCCAATGAATTCATTGTTTATCCGTCTGTTCCGTGAAAAGCGAGATACCAATTTAAGGCTCTTTATCACTATCCTATGTTTTTATGTGTTGTTGATTCATAATCTCTCCTCCGCTTGTTTTTTATAAATAATAAACATATAAAATTCTCGAAATATTCGTAGGCCTTGCGGCAGAACTCAAATTTCGGTGTGATTTTCCGCCGAACTCTCGAACAAATCTGGGAAACCGTTTATTTGGATTCGCGTATCTACCTGGTGGTTCCAATATTTTTGTAGCGCGTTCGCCAACATGGTTATCAGTAATAATCTCGACAGTAATATGCTACGCAGCTATTCAACGGAGAGCTCCCTGTTGTTTTCCGCTCGGTGGGCGCGTCGCCAAGCGGCTCTCTTTTTTATGAATCCGTGACCGATGATTGTCTTCCATATCTTTTTTTTGCCTCGGTTACGAGACAGTTGTCGAGTCGTCCAACGAGATCGTCCACCTATCAAGGTGGCCTGGCGACTACTAAGAGATAGAACGAGTTAACCTTCTAATCAGTGTTTGTAGTCTGTTGTGTTATTGTTACTAATACCACAGTCACGGTGGGCTTGGCTTAATGCGTAAATACTACTTGGTGGAGGTCGACTTATTAAAACAATGTAAGGCCAATAAAGGAGAAGTGTTTGCAAAATATATAGATGAATGTGTGAAATAAATGAAAAATATAAGGTGGTACTGCGATTATGAGTGTTATTAAAAGTTCACGGACTGATTCCGTCCCACATTAAATTTAGACATCATCTGCTTGAGTAAGAAACTCTTGATGTCGCAAATAAATCTCGAGTTGTTGGAAGTGCAGCGTAATGTGCCGTACTGGGCGCCATAAACGAATGAAGGTCTTTGTCGTTGTACTTTATATATTATTGTACAATTCTCGCTTGGAAGTATTGTACTTCAGAGTCTCAGAATACGAAATATGAGTGAGTAAACATGAGTGTATAATAAGTAGAAACAATTGACAAGCTTTATCACTTGATATTTGCATGTGAATTATATATCTGTGCAATCCCTAGTTGTAGAAACGGTGTGAAATCTTGCTTTCTTAGACTAGTGAATTTAAAGATGTCCTGTGAATTAAATACTCGGACTCATGATATAAACTTAGGTTTGTGTTTATGATCTGGTAGGGGAGTTCTCCTAACACGAGAAAGATTTGACTCGACTTCTGTAGGCTCCACTCCTTTTCTCCTTTCGCTAGACTCCTTTAATAACACAATACACCACAGATATAAATTACTTTAATCCATCACGTTAAATTAATATCACAGGCTTAATACTTTGGTGTAGAGTCCCATCTTGCTACGGTTCTCTTCTTTGAAATTTCGTACGTCTCTTTTGGCACTGATAGCACCTACGGAGAGCATTATATTACTTGATTGGCCGCATGTGGCGAATCACGCACGTTCAGATTAGCCAATGTCGGCCAGACCCTCCCTTAGATGGATGCGCCCATTTTCTATGGAACAGGTTACTCTATCGCGCCCTGTCGAGCGGTCTTGTCGCCCCGCTAAAAGGTGGTGGGGGTTCCGCCGCGTTAACTACTTGACTCCGTGCTAGGATTTTATGCTGACAACCCTGTTAAAGATCGTTATGGCTCGGGAAATATACCAATTTCACGAGCCTCCCTCGAATCCGTGATGTCGCTTTGTCGCTTATTCCGTTTTTTCCTTTTTGTTAGTCTTCCTTGGGCGTCGGCAGTTGTATATCTCTCTGTTTTATATTCGTGCTCGATTTTTTCTCGTTTTCGATGTGAGCCGCTATCAAACATTAGATTGCATCGCGCCCTGATGCGCAGAGGTGAGCGTCCGCGAGCCATATATCCTCCGCTAATGTGGTTGCTGCGTGAATCATGGTTTGGGTTTGTTTAAGAACAGGCTTATGTCCATAAAAAGAGACTGACAATATTGTTGTCAATCGCGCGTATTATCCCGAATAAGTAAGCGGATATTCCATAGTTGGCATCAACGAAAGATTGTTGTTGCGTACTGTGACTTAGTTATCAAAGAAGAGAGACTATGACCAGGCTGGAAACCACAAGATTTCAAACGAGGTGAAAAGGTGTTTGTACGGAAATAAATGATTAAAGAGATACTTTGAATAAGTATGAATCAAAGAGTTGTGGTGGAAATGTAATAAAAGTAGTGTGATAGTAAGATGAAAAAAAGAGTGATAAGGTTTAGCCTAGCTGATTAGGCGTACAGTTGACCTCCACAATAACAAAAAGTCTGAATGGAGTTCCAATCAATGTTGAGTGTGCACAATTTTATGTGTACACTTTTGTTTTCGCGAATGCATGTCCTTTAGTGTCTGTTCTTCACTCGACCTCCGAGTATTTATTCTCCGACTCATTTAACGGTGTTTAGATTCCTACGTTTTTTTCATTTGTTTGAAGCGGTTCTTTTCAAGAGTTTTTTGTTTTCTTGTCACGATTTATGTCCGATGTTATTACTTCCATTAACATTTAGTCTTAGATTGCGCGGTTTTATCGTGTTGTTGTGGACGCTTGCATTCTTTTTGGGTCACAGACATTTGGACATTTTTCGTGCCTAGTCTAAATCCACAGTAGTTTTGATCATATTCCCGATTTTCGTCCCGTGCGACCGAGAACGTGAGTAATGAGTCAACACTTGAGCTATGTTTGCCTATTTTATATCCTGTCCTGGGAATATACATCGTAAAAAGTGTATGTTTTCATCTGATTGAGTTTCGGGCCCCCTGTCGTCCTAAGAAGGAGTGAACGAGGGGGTGCGTTTGTTTGGAGATAAAGCGCAACTACAAATAAGGCAGTGCCCGAGGGACACATGTCGGTACAATATTTGGTTAAGTAAATACTACGGGCATAAGATATTTGACTAGTTGTAGGTAAGTTCGAGCACGTGTAAGTTAGCGTAATTCTGCTTCCGCGCCGAGCTTGTTAATTGTATAATTACATTCAATAAAATAGCAACTGTGGAGGAAGTGCCCAAAATATAAAAATGTACATAGTTCAGCTTAACCCCGATTGTCGATGGAATGAGTTTACAAACTTCTTTCATAGGAAAAACTTCCGAAGCCACTGGTTTTAAGAGATCCTCTAATATATGGCCCTGTCCTTATGTCGCAATCCTGTTTTCTATTCGTTATCATGGCGGTCTAAAATGTCTTCTTGATTGAGATGGAAATGCAGTGAAATAATCTTAAATTGTTGTAGATTATAAGCAACATTTTCGCTCACACGCCTATGTGATTTCGTTGGAAAAAATTCCCAATCAGAAGTGGTTTATTTTAGCACTTCCATGCCAATACAACCACGAGTTAGTGTCTGATATCGGTAGGGGTCTTTCCTCCCTCCCCCGGCCCCCCCGCCCCCACTATCCCTATAGAACATTCTATCATGAACATCATAAGATATTGGTTTTTTAAAACTGCCATTTCTTATAAGGTCTTGCTACTTCCGTGGGGTATTTATCATGTTTACAACTCACTACTTCGTAGATCTATAACTGATAACATCTTCCAAGATGTCAATTTCCTGTAATTATTTATCACAACAAGTGTAGGCGGAAACGATTTACGTAACTTTCTGTGCTACAAAATCACGTTTGTTATATTACAGTCCGTGTTTGATATCTTCACCAAGATTTGACATCTTCCAACACGCCCTGCGCGAACTGAAAACTTATCTCCCAATACCATTTGGTCTATTGGAACCACTGCTACAACATGGTTATGTGTATCTTCCCAGCTTCATTATGTTATTGTTGATCAGAATCGACATCACTGCACTCCGGGCAAACCCATAGGTTCTCAGTCTCCCTCAGCAAATGTCGAAGAGTATAAATGCTAATTGTTCCTGTTGCGCGTTGGTTGCATCCATCCCTGCTGGTCTTACACTTGATGCCTAATTCTAGCAATCTTAGTCTTGATGGTTCATCGACTGCAGTGTCATTCTCTAATAGACGAAACATGAATGCCCTCAGTATTTCTTCCTTATCCATGTCCAATGCACCTTTTATGGGTGCTCTTGAAGCTAGTCTGTCAGCTCTTTCATTGTCACGTACCAGCTTCATTATAAAAAACAAAACTTGATTCAGAAGCCATCGCTACAATAACACATGAACGCTTTTGTGCAGGTTTGGCGTAAAGGAGGCTAGCGGAAAGTGCGGCTTTATGCTTCAGAGGGAGCGACAAAAATAAATGATTCTTTGACATTTTAGAAAGAGAGAAAAGAACACAAGGTCACAGAAGTGACATTTCATTTTTTTCCAGCATTGATTCTTGTACAGAAATTAAAATCCATATTCCGGGACAAGATGAAAATAAAAGAGTTAATTGCAGGCAGATTTCGTAACATTGTGTAACTTCGAATGGAGTGAATTCATAATATTCATATACCAGAAAACAAGTTTCAAGCGATAGACGAACAAGTTCCGAACTTGTTTGCTTTGAACGTATTATTTAAATGGGTTTGCGCCGATGCAAAATGGGGAGGTAGAATATTTGCAGTTACAGCGAACTGGGTCGCGTGACAAAAGGGTAGTCATTTCATAACTTGAGAATCGTGTCTAATGTTTATCTATCTATCTATCTATCTATCTATCTATCTATCTATCTATCTATCTATCTATCTATCTATCTATCTATCTATCTATCTATCTGTCTGTCTGTCTGTCTGTCTGTCTGTCTGTCTGTCTGTCTGTCTGTCTGTCTGTCTGTCTGTCTGTCTATCTATCTATCTATCTATCTATCTATCTATCTATCTATCTATCTATCTACGAGGGGCGTTCAGAAAGTAATGCACCACATCGTTTTTCTCAGGTACTGTTTATTCAAAAAGCATCAAATTTATACACAATTTCATACCATATCATGTTTTAATTTATATATCTGTCTGTCTGTCTGTCTGTCTGTCTATCGATTACAGTATATCACAGTGCTACTAAATGTCACAGTATAGAATTGTGATATTACATGTCACATTATGGCATCATGAAAAAAACTTGTTGGCACGGGTTGGGGAGCAGACGAGAGAGTACTAAAGAAGCTATATACTGGGCGAGTGAGACCAGTCTTAGAATATGGCATTGCAGCATGGTAAACGGCAGCTAAGTCGAACTTTGACAAAATAAACAGAACCCAAAACCAAGCAATGAGAATCATAACAGGGGGCATGAAGTCAACACTCATTGAATAGTTGGAAAAGATTACTCACCTCCAGCCTATGTAGGATAGAAGAGATAGCAGAGCCCAGCAACAAGCCGAGAAATTCAGGAGGCTGATAGACCACCCAATGCACCAGAGAATAAATGGACTTGGAAGGGGAAGACTGAAGAGAGGCAACTTTGTAGAGACAGTCAAAAAAAAAAGATGAGAACAGACCCCATAAACGCAATATCAACAGCTACGCCAATATTTACTGCACACAAGCAACCAATTTGGAAACAACAGTGCTTCCTTGAAATGATAGAAAACGTTCCTGGTATTGAGAGAAAGAACAGACAAAATGAAACAGAAAGGAGAGTCCTAACCACAAAATATATAGAGAAACATTACCCAAGCAACACCTGGATCCATGCATACACAGATGGATCAGCAACTAATGCAACAGAAGATGGGGGTGGAGGAGTCTTCCTGAGCACACACAAAAAGATAGTCGCAACAGGGACATTTTCAAGTAACTTCAAAGCAGAGGCAGAGGCCTTAAAAACTGCATCAGAAATTCTAATGACAGAAGAAAGCTCAGAGAGACCAGTAGCTATCTTCTCAGATGCTGTCAGTGATTACAACGCTGAAAAGTCAAAGTAATGCTGAATTTGATGACCTAAGAGTAACACTTCACAGACTATGTCAGCAGTACAAAAGAGTCGTGATACAGTGGATCCCTTCTCACTGCAACATCCCTGGAAATGAAGAGGCTAACAGATTGGCAAAGGAAGGGGGAAAGCTTCCTCAACTTGACACAAATATAACCTATGAGGAGGCCAAGAGTTTTATCAAGCACAAGTACTGGCACAAGTGGGAAGAAGAGCATGCAGGCCACATAAAAAATGATCCGTATTACCAGCTCAGCAGAAGTGAACAAGTGGTAATCTTCAGACTTCGCACAGGTCATAACAGATTAAGATACCATCTATTCAACAAATTAAAGATAGGAACTACTGATGAGTGTGACTGTGGCAGTGTGCCGACTGTGGAACAGAGAAAAAAAACGCCGCCATCACGAGTACCATTCCTGACTAACGGAGATATCAACGCCACAACCATCTTTGAACTTATTCAAACATGAGGGTGAAACGAAAAAAAGAAGTATATCACAAAAATGCACATTACTACATTGTCACTGTCATAATATATGCTTCCAATTCAGGCTAGACCACTGTTTTTTTCCGCCTCTATATCCACCGTGTATCCGAATATGTGGAGCAGACGCGGTCCCGTCGCCGTTATTGGAGAAGCTGGTGTTTATCATAGTCCATCTCCTAAACCGAACCATAGTCCATCTCCTTTTCCAGCTACGCCTTTACAAACACAACAAGCATGTTTCGTTCTACCGACATTTGATAAGAGACATTCTCACAGATAGGTCAGCGGAGCAGGGGGTTAACATAACGACCCTTCAGCAAGCGACACCCACGATTTGATACCTGTATCTGACTGTTGTCTTCGAGAATGCCATGTTATCTTTACCTGTTCTTGTTTTCGATAGGATATGTCACTTTGTGGCAGGTTCTTCACGAGAACGATTCTCAACCTTTTAGGACGAGCGAACTTTTTGAGAAGTTAAAGCCATTCATGGAACCCCTGCCTAATACTTAACTGACAATAGAAGACAATCATTACCTTTCAGCTACACGCGCTAAGCCTTACTGTGACATCTGTTCTAGATCTATCCATGTCTTCTGGATCCCTGTCATGTCTGCCCCCATTTTCCTACTACGTGTGCTTGTGGTCAACCTCTTACCCTGGGCATTCCAAGATTTGGACTGTCCTGTGTTACTAAAAGGGGAACAAAGAATAGTAAAGCACTTCAGTCTGCCAAGCCTGTCGTAGATAACGACTAAGGAGGGTTGAGTGTGGGGCCACGTACCCGAACCTGTATAAACTTTAAACCAGAAAAGCTCAATAGCGGTAGGATAAAGGCCAGTTCCAATAAAAATATAGGCCCCATATACTTCTTGGTGGGTCTCTAACGAGACGAAGAAAGATCACAGTTACTGCTACCTGAAACATGTTGTAATAGGTGAATAAAAATAGGTTATGTATTGAGCTGGCTACGTCATCTTGTCAAAAACATTAATACAGAAATCTCTGTTGCAAGAGTTCATGCTTTTCCATACTCCACTTTCTCTGTGTGGTCAGTGTGGCTACATACTCCACTTTCTCTGTGTGGTCAGTGTGGCTACATACTCCACTTTCTCTGTGTGGTCAGTGTGGCTACATACTCCACTTTCTCTGTGTGGTCAGTGTGGCTACATACTCCACTTTCTCTGTGTGGTCAATGTGGCTACATACTCCACTTTCTCTGCGTGGTCAATGTGGCTACATACTCCACTTTCTCTGTGTGGTCAGTGTAGCTACATACTCCACTTTCTCTGTGTGGTCAGTGTCGCTACATACTCCACTTTCTCTGTATGGTCAGTGTGGCTACATACTCCACTTTCTCTGTGTGGTCATTTCGGCTACATACTCCACTTTCTCTGTGTGGTCAGTGTGGCTACATACTCCACTTTCTCTGTGTGGTTAGTGTGGCTACATACTACACTTTCTCGGTGTGGTCAGTTTCAGATGTGGCTACATACTCCACTTTCTCGGTGTGGTCAGTTTCAGATGTGGCTACATACTCCACTTTCTCGGTGTGGTCAGTTTCAGATGTGGCTACATACTCCACTTTCTCGGTGTGGTCAGTTTCAGATGTGGCTACATACTCCACTTTCTCGGTGTGGTCAGTTTCAGATGTAGCTACATACTCCACTTTATCGGTGTGGTCAGTTTCAGATGTGACTACATACTCCACTTTCTCGGTGTGGTCAGTTTCAGATGTGGCTACATACTCCACTTTCTCTGTGTGGTCAGTTTCAGATGTGACTACATACTCCACTTTCTCTGTGTGGTCAGTGCGGCTACATACTCCACTTTCTCTGTGTGGTCAGTGTGGCTACATACTCCACTTTCTCGGTGTGGTCAGTGTGGCTACATACTCCACTTTCTCGGTGTGGTCAGTGTGGCTACATACTCCACTTTCTCGGTGTGGTCAGTTTCAGAGGTGGCTACATACTCCACTTTCTCGGTGTGGTCAGTTTCAGAGGTGGCTACATACTCCACTTTCTCGGTGTGGTCAGTTTCAGAGGTGGCTACCTACTCCACTTTCTCGGTGTGGTCAGTTTCAGAGGTGGCTACATACTCCACTTTCTCGGTGTGGTCAGTTTCAGATGTGGCTACATACTCCACTTTCTCGGTGTGGTTAGTTTCAGATGTGGCTACATACTCCACTTTCTCGGTGTGGTCAGTTTCAGATGTGGTTACATACTCCACTTTCTCGGTGTGGTCAGTTTCAGATGTGGCTACATACTCCACTTTCTAGGTGTGGTCAGTTTCAGATGTGGCTACATGCTCCACTTTTTCGGTGTGGTCAGTTTCAGATGTGGCTACATACTCCACTTTCTCGGTGTGGTCAGTTTCAGATGTGGCTACATACTCCACTTTCTCGGTGTGGTCAGTTTCAGATGTGGCTACATACTCCACTTTCTCGGTGTGGTCAGTTTCATATGTGGCTACATGCTCCACTTTCTCTGTGTGGTCAGTTTCAGATGTGACTACATACTACACTTTCTCTGTGTGGTCAGTTTCAGATGTGGCTACATACTCCACTTTCTCTGTGTCATCAGTTTCAGATGTGGCTACATACTCCACTTTCTCTTTGTGGTCAGTGTGGCTACATACTCCACTTTCTCTGTGTGGTCAGTGTGGCTACATACTCCACTTTCTCTGTGTGGTCAGTGTGGCTGCATATTCCACTTTCTCTGTGTGGTCAGTGTTGCGACTTACTCCACTTTCTCGGTGTGGTCAGTGTGGCTACATACTCCAGTTTCTCGGTGTGGTTAGTGTGGCTACATACTCCAGTTTCTCGGTGTGGTCAGTGTGGCTACATACTCTACTTTCTCGGTGTGGTCAGTGTTGCTACATACTCCACTTTCTCTGTGTGGTCAGTGTGACTTCCTACTCCACTTTCTCTGTGTGGTCAGTGTGGCTACATACTCTACTTTCTCTGTGTGGTCAGTTTCAGATGTGCCTACATACTCCACTTTCTCGGTGTGGTCAGTTTCAGATGTGGCTACATACTCCACTTTCTCGATGTGGTCAGTGTGGCTACATACTCTACTTTCTCGGTGTGTGGTCAGTTTCAGATGTGGCTACATACTCCACTTTCTCGGTGTGGTCAGTTTCAGATGTGGCTACATACTCCACTTTCTCGGTGTGGTCAGTTTCAGGTGTGGCTACATACTCCACTTTCTCGGTGTGGTCAGTTTCAGATGTGGCTACATTCTCCACTTTCTCGGTGTGGTCAGTTTCAGATGTGGCTACATACTCAACTTTCTCGGTGTGGTCAGTTTCAGATGTGGCTACATACTCCACTTTCTCGGTGTGGTCAGTTTCAGATGTGGCTACATACTCCACTTTCTCGGTGTGGTCAGTTTCAGATGTGGCTACATACTCCACTTTCTCGGTGTGGTCAGTTTCAGATGTGGCTACATACTCCACTTTCTCGGTGTGGTCAGTTTCAGATGTGGCTACATACTCCACTTTCTCGGTGTGGTCAGTTTCAGATATGGCTACATACTCCACTTTTTCGGTGTGGTCAGTGACAGATATGGCTACATACTCCACTTTCTCTGTGTGGTCAGTGTCAGATGTGGGTACATACTCCACTTTCTCGGTGTGGCGAGTTTCAGATGTGGCTACATACTCTACGTTCTCGGTGTGGTCAGTGTCAGATGTGGCTACATACTCCACTTTCTCTGTGTGATCAGTGTCAGATGGGGCTACATACTCCTAGTTCTCTGTGTGGTCAGTTTTAGATGTGGCTACATACTCCACTTTCTCGGTGTGGTCAGTTTCAGATGTGGCTACATACTCCACGTTCTCTGTGTGGTCAGTTTCAGATGTGGCTACATACTCCACGTTCTCTGTGTGGTCAGTTTCAGATGTGGCTACATACTCCACTTTCTCGGTGTGGTCAGTTTCAGTTGTGGCTACATACTCCACTTTCTCTGTGTGGTCAGTTTCGGATGTGGCTACATACTCCACGTTCTCTGTGTGGTCAGTTTAAGATGTGGCTACATACTCCACTTTCTCGGTGTGGTCAGTCTCAGATATGGCTACATACTCTACGTTTTCTGTGTGGTCAGTTTCAGATGTGGCTACATACTCCACGTTCTCTGTGTGGTCAGTTTCAGATGTGGCTACATACTCCACGTTCTCTGTGTTGTCAGTTTCAGATGTGGCTACATACTTTACTTTCTCGGTGTGGTCAGTTTCAGTTGTGGCTACATACTCCACTTTCTCTGTGTAGTCAGTTTCGGATGTGACTACATACTCCACGTTCTGTGTGTGGTCAGTTTCAGATGTGGCTACATACTCCACGTTCTCTGTGTGGTCAGTTTCAGATGTGGCTACATACTCCACTTTCTCGGTGTGGTCAGTTTCAGATGTGGCTACATACTCCACATTCTCGGTGTGGTCAGTTTCAGATGTGGCTACATACTCCACTTTCTCGGTGTGGTCAGTTTCAGATGTGGCTACATACTCCACTTTCTCGGTGTGGTCAGTTTCAGATATGGCTACATACTCCACTTTTTCGGTGTGGTCAGTGACAGATATGGCTACATACTCCACTTTCTCTGTGTGGTCAGTGTCAGATGTGGCTACATACTCCACTTTCTCGGTGTGGTCAGTTTCAGATGTAGCTACATACTCCACTTTCTCGGTGTGGTCAGTGTCAGATGTGGCTACATACTCCTCTTTCTCTGTGTGGTCAGTGTCAGATGTGGGTACATACTCCACTTTCTCGGTGTGGCGAGTTTCAGATGTGGCTACATACTCTACGTTCTCGGTGTGGTCAGTGTCAGATGTGGCTACATACTCCACTTTCTCTGTGTGATCAGTGTCAGATGGGGCTACATACTCCAAGTTCTCTGTGTGGTCAGTTTTAGATGTGGCTACATACTCCACTTTCTCGGTGTGGTCAGTTTCAGATGTGGCTACATACTCCACGTTCTCTGTGTGGTCAGTTTCAGATGTGGCTACATACTCCACGTTCTCTGTGTGGTCAGTTTCAGATAAGGCTACATACTCCACTTTCTCGGTGTGGTCAGTTTCAGTTGTGGCTACATACTCCACTTTCTCGGTGTGGTCAGTTTCAGATGTGGCTACATACTCCACTTTCTTGGTGTGGTCAGTTTCAGATATGGCTACATACTCCACTTTTTCGGTGTGGTCAGTGACAGATATGGCTACATACTCCACTTTCTCTGTGTGGTCAGTGTCAGATGTGGCTACATACTCCACTTTCTCGGTGTGGTCAGTTTCAGATGTAGCTACATACTCCACTTTCTCGGTGTGGTCAGTGTCAGATGTGGCTACATACTCCTCTTTCTCTGTGTGGTCAGTGTCAGATGTGGGTACATACTCCACTTTCTCGGTGTGGCGAGTTTCAGATGTGGCTACATACTCTACGTTCTCGGTGTGGTCAGTGTCAGATGTGGCTACATACTCCACTTTCTCTGTGTGATCAGTGTCAGATGGGGCTACATACTCCAAGTTCTCTGTGTGGTCAGTTTTAGATGTGGCTACATACTCCACTTTCTCGGTGTGGTCAGTTTCAGATGTGGCTACATACTCCACGTTCTCTGTGTGGTCAGTTTCAGATGTGGCTACATACTCCACGTTCTCTGTGTGGTCAGTTTCAGATAAGGCTACATACTCCACTTTCTCGGTGTGGTCAGTTTCAGTTGTGGCTACATACTCCACTTTCTCTGTGTGGTCAGTTTCGGATGTGGCTACATACTCCACGTTCTCTGTGTGGTCAGTTTAAGATGTGGCTACATACTCCACTTTCTCGGTGTGGTCAGTCTCAGATATGGCTACATACTCTACGTTTTCTGTGTGGTCAGTTTCAGATGTGGCTACATACTCCACGTTCTCTGTGTGGTCAGTTTCAGATGTGGCTACATACTCCACGTTCTCTGTGTTGTCAGTTTCAGATGTGGCTACATACTTTACTTTCTCGGTGTGGTCAGTTTCAGTTGTGGCTACGTACTCCACTTTCTCTGTGTAGTCAGTTTCGGATGTGACTACATACTCCACGTTCTCTGTGTGGTCAGTTTCAGATGTGGCTACATACTCCACGTTCTCTGTGTGGTCAGTTTCAGATGTGGCTACATACTCCACTTTCTCGGTGTGGTCAGTTTCAGTTGTGGCTACATACTCCACTTTCTCTGTGTGGTCAGTTTCGGATGTGGCTACATACTCCACGTTCTCTGTGTGGTCAGTTTCAGATGTGGCTGCATACTCCACTTTCTCGGTGTGGTCAGTTTCAGATATGGCTACATACTCCACGTTCTCGTTGTGGTCAGTTTCAGATGTGGCTACATACTCCACGTTCTCTGTGTGGTCAGTTTCAGATGTGGCTACATACTCCACGTTCTCTGTATGGTCAGTTTCAGATGTGGCTACATACTCCACTTTCTCGGTGTGGTCAGTTTCAGTTGTGGCTACATACTCCACTTTCTCTGTGTGGTCAGTTTCGGATGTGGCTACATACTCCACGTTCTCTGTGTGGTCAGTTTCAGATGTGGCTGCATACTCCACTTTCTCGGTGTGGTCAGTTTCAGATATGGCTACATACTCCACGTTCTCGTTGTGGTCAGTTTCAGATGTGGCTACATACTCCACGTTCTCTGTGTGGTCAGTTTCAGATGTGGCTACATACTCCACTTTCTCGGTGTGGTCAGTTTCAGATGTGGCTACATACTCCACGTTTTCTGTGTGGTCAGTTTCGGATGTGCTACATACTCCACGTTCTCTGTGTGGTCAGTTTCGGATGTGGCTACATACTCCACAAGGAGCAAAAACGAAGAAGGGGATTATAATGATGATGATGATGATGATGATGATGATGATGATGATGATGATGATGATTTGAGTAAAGCAAGTCACTAAATGCCTTCAAATATTCTGTTATGGTAAAATGTAAACAAAGAAGTCCCTAACAGAGAATCTTTAACCGCATTCTTCAAACCCTGGAAGTAGGTTGACAACTGAATGAGAAGCCCTGATTTTTTTATGCCGTTAGAAACATTTGATATATCTGCTGTCGGTACCAGATATCAGTATTATCTTACGGTTACGTGAGATTACCAAAAGTATGCTTCCCCCCGACACCGGAGTAATCTTCTCTTTTGTACTGTTGACATCTCCTACAATTTGGATGTGGTGCTGAAGTTTTCCGTCTGTGCTAACAAGCTGGAGCCAATTTAATGTGGAGAAGTTAGTTGGACAACATTAAAATGGAGATTTTGTTTGACTGATTTATGGGCGGGGTATGTATCTAACAATTGGTCACTGGGGCACCACAGATGATGAGTAATTTACATGTGGTCGCCACTTTTGTCTGTTGATCGTTAATTTGTCGTTTCGCTTTACGTACATATTTCAATTCTTTTATAACGTTACACTATTTCTGTTTTTGTCTGGGTTTTTTTTTAAAAGTGTGGTACTGGGCCGTGAAGTGAGATCTTTGGTAGGCCTTGCAATCTTGATGTGTGACCACACCGTGTCAGCTTCCGTTTATTTAACGTTGTGAGAAGGTCTTCTTGTAGTCCTATAGCATATCTGACTGTGTGTCTTCTGTTATTTTGTTGTACGATCTATGTTTGATATTCCGAGGATCTCTCTGTAACATCTCACTTCTAATAAAACTTTCTAATAATACTCCCAGTATTCCTCTCTCCAAACCTGCTGTCACCGTCCAGGTATCACGTGTAAATGTGACGGCTGACATTACAAGACAGCGCACACATTTAAGTTTGATTCTCAGAGAACGAATGCATGAGCAAATGAAAATGTATATTTATACAGGGTGAAGAAAAAAGGCATGTAGCCTATCTACATTTCTCCCCGGAGTAACACAGTAATAACTGATAGATACACAATCAACATCTGTTAAAAGTGTGATATTTCTAGGATCCCTCCGCGTTGAGTAAACACAGCTTTCAGTGATCATCACGCGTGGTGGCGTCTGGCAAGGCAGCATCAGACTCCCTGCACTTAGCTCGGCTTATGGTCACGAACTAGAATAAATATTTAAAAGTATAATATAGTAATACATTTTAAGTAATCTAGGAAATAATAGTTGTGACGCTTGAAAGATGTTGGAGATACAGGCTGCGAATGCCATCAGACCACATTCCTCAAGCACTTGGGAAAAGTACTCACAATCAAGCTCGTAACGATTTCACAAAGGAGTACAGATGATCGAAGTTTGTATAGTTGTAAGACTGTATAGATTCAGGTCAAGTATTTCTGGACACACCACCAGCACGAGCTGAATGAACTACAGAAGAGGTCAGTTCGTGGTTTAACAAGATCTAGCACAACGAAAAAAGAGGTAAGATGTAACTTTTAAAAATGTACCTTCAAATGGTGGTTTCCTGTTATGTCAGATTTGATCGACAAACAAGAGATGGAAGAGGAAGAATTTTTATTAGGAAAAATGTTAATGTTGCATAAATAGCTAAATATTAGGAAGAGTTCGTTTGAGGAAACTAAATTGTTCTGTTGAGACACAAGTGGTTGAAGACTCGCAAAACTGCAACTACTCCATCTAAACAAACAGTAAAGAGGATAGAGTTGTGTTGTGGCCGTTGACATATACGTTAATGATGATGATGATTGTTGTATAGTGGGTTCGTATCACTATCTTAACAGTAGGCAGCCCTTTATGTGTGGTGGTGTTAAACGTCTGCTCTCTATATCATCATAACGGCAGTAGTTCAAATAGACTGTGTTTGATGATACACGACAGTGATTGATGATACAGTGTTTGATGATACACGACAGTGATTGATGATTCAACAATGTTTATGAAAATACTTTACTCTGATAACGGTGGCAATTTACGTTGCAACTTTATTTACATAAATAAAGTGAGGAGATGTTAAAAGATATGCACAAACTTCCCTTGAGGTTGGCTGACGTGTACAGCAACAATTTCAATTCAGTGATTCATAAAATGTCTTGCTCTCACGTTCATGCTTGCTATTTTAGTAGTTCTATTTTGTTATGATGGTCACGACTTGAAAATAAAAATCATTCTGTCAATTGTTCCTGCCGTCTGGATGTTTCATTTATGTGAAATCATTTGTATCTCTAACATTTTGATACAATTTTTCTGACTCTGTCTCTTATTTCTTCTGTGCTCTGCTTGGCGTATCTTGGTAACACTGGCCTAACCGACAGGGATGATAATTTTAGCCACAGTCTATTATTTCCTACTCGTTAGGATGACAACTGGTCTACTATTTCCTAGTTCTGCTGACTAGCTACTGTCTATTGTTCTTCTCTTGTATTAAATAATCTATCAATTATTGGCGAGACTCAACGTACCTGGTTGACTTGAAAAAATACAAATTTTATGTACTGGAAACACTGACAATCTTGTCCACAGAATAATATAATGAACTGTCCTCTATAATAGTGGCGTACAAGCGAACGGGAGTCTAGACAATAGTTAAAAACGTTTCTGTCACCACAGAAACTACCCAAAAATTACTTGGGCGTATTGTCCGATAATAACCCTCATTTGCGCTTGCCACTTTTACTTTTAACACAAGCAAACTTGCTTCCTAACGCTAATCGCGCTTCAGATCTGACTGCCTATATTTTATAAAACGATTTCCAACGATAACTATTTCCCGAACATTCTAGAACAAAACAGTTCACTCGAAATATAAATATCCCGTGCAGGCTTAACTTCGCTCAGCTAGCCAACCCAGAAATTCCAAACTAAAAACACGACTTTTTCTCAAGGGGCGAAACAATCTTCTGTTAATGCCTATTTTGGATTATCGCCCTATGCTTACTATTGTATAAGTCAATAGATATTCGCCCTTTGATTTAAATTTATAGTCCGTTAGTTTTCCTTATGCAAATTTATGAAACCGGATTTCTGACAAACGAACTCCCTGTCACAGTGTATGAGCATGTTAGAATGTGTGCTCGGAGTTTTATCATCATCACCAACATCTCCATAAAAATCATCATCATCATTATTGTAACCATTATCATCATCACCATCTCCATCATAATTATCATTATTATCACCATAATCCTTGTCATCATTACCATCTCCATCATAATCAACATTATCACCATCATCATCATCACCATCAGCACCACAGTCATCATCACTATCACCATCATCATCACCACAATCACCATCATCAACACCATCTTCATCATCATCACCATCATTATAATTATCATCATCATCATCATCATCATCATCATCATCATCATCATCATCATCATCATCATCACCATCATAATCATCACAATCATCATAATCACCATCACAATCATCACCACCATCACCATCATCACTATCATCATCATCACCACATCATCATCACCATCATTATCATCATCACCTTCATCACTATCACCATCATCACCACACCATCATCATCATCACCAACACCATAATCATCACCATCATCACCATCACTATCATAGTAATCATCACCATCATCACTATCACCATCATTACCATAATCACCATCACTATCATCACCATCATCACCATCATCATCACTATCATCACCATCATCATCATCATCATCAGTATCATCATCATCATCATTAGCATCATCACCATTATCACCGTTATCATCATCATAATTACCGTCACTATTGTCATCATCATCACTATCATTATCAGCATCACAATCATCTTTATCATTATCATCATCACCATCATTATCACCCTATTCACCATATTATCATCATCATCGTCACCATTACAATTCCCATCACCATCATCATCGTTATCACCATCATCACCACCAGCACCATCACCATCGTTGTCATCACAACCATCATCATCATCCTTAAGCTCCCGTTAGAAGAAGGCGTTCAACAAATTCAAGACAAACCTTCCTGTCATGTTCCATCCGGTCAAGGTCATTCTGTGCCATTTGACATCTCTTATTACTGTTTACAGGCCTTGGGTTTCCCTCCCTTATGTGTAATAAATGTTCATTCTTTGCATCTCAGCCTCCACAGTCCTCCGCCAAGTTGTTTTCAGTCGGCCTCTCTTTCGTTTTCCTTCCGGGGTCCATAGCACAGCTGTTCTTGTGATGGCATCGGGATCTCTTCTGAGGACATGGCCAACCCAATTCCAGCGTCTGCCAGTTATGATGGTGTGCATGTCCTCTTGCTTGCTCCGAGTAAGCAGTTCTTAGTTAGTGATGGTGTTCGGCCAAAAGATTCTGAGAATTTTTCTTAGGCATGTTGTGTGAAAAGAGGACAATTTCGACATTTCCTTCTCTGTTACTCTCAAGCATTCCACACCACAGAGAAGCACAGAAAGTACACAGCTCTCATATAGTCTTAATTTTGTGTTCCTGCTGTACTGAGAGGACTTCCAGATGTTGTTTAGACTAAAAAAGGCTGTTCTTGCTTTGTTCATTCTGTTATTGATGTCTTTGCTTGCTCCGCCGTCTGGTGTTACTATGCATCCTAGGTATGTGATGGTGTCTGTCTGTTCCAGTTGCTGATTCCTTACTGTTATGGGCTCAGGGTTGCTCACATTGAGCGTCATGACCTCTGTCTTTTTTAGATTGATGTTCAGGCCCACTTGCTGGCAATACTTATTAGGTCTATCCGTTTTTTCCTGGATGTGTTGATGTGAATGTGCTAGTAGTGCAATGTCATATGCATATTCCAGATCTTCCAATGTAGAAAATGTAGTCCATCTTATTCCTCTTGGACTGCCCTCTGTTGTCTGTCGCATCACCCAGTCTCTGACTGTTAAAAATAGAGTGGTTGATAAGGGGCATCCCTGTCGTACTCCTGTCTTCAATTCAAAGGTTAGGTTGCTCTGCCCAACGCTACACGTAAAGTTGGCATAGAGGCTTTTTATGATTGACACTATGCAGCTTGAAATTCCATAAGCCCTCAGTATTTTTCATAGACTGTCCCTATGTATACTGTCAAAAGCCTTTTCAAAATCAACGAAATTAATGTACAGCTGTCTCTGCCATACTGAGCACTGCTCTATAATGTTCCTGAGGGTAAATATATGATCTACACATCTTCTGTTCTTTCTAAATCCTTCTTGTTATTTCCTCAGTTTGTGGTCTACTGCTTTTGAAATTCTCTGTATAATTAACCTGCCTAGTATTTTGCTGCGAACTGAGAGTAGAGTGATTCCTCTCCAATGATTGCAGTCTGCAAGATCTCCCTTCTTGGGCAATTTGACAATTATTCCTTTGTTTCACTCCGTTGGTGTTGTCCCTGTTGTCCAAACAGGTGCAAATAGTGGTTCTAATAGTTCTGCTGCTAGCTCAGGATCTGTCTTAAATAGCTCTGCATTTAAGTTATCATGGCCAGGAGCTTTTCCACTCTTTAACCCTTTGATTGCTGTGATGATTTCTTCTTTTCGTGGAATGTCTGTATTAACATCTAGATCATTTTCAGCCTCAGGAACATTCAATTGTGTCTCTGGTGGTTCCTTGTTCAGAGCTTCTCTGAAATGCTCTGCCCATCTTGTTTCCTGTCCCTCTGCTGTTGTGATGAGATTTCCTTGCTTATCTCTTAATAATGTAATGTTGTTTACACCTCGTTTTCCACTGATGATTTTAGTTATGAACAGTGATCCTGAATATTTATCTTATCCAAGGCATATTAAAACGTCATGTTATAGTCTGGGCACAAGTAATGCTTTATTGTTAAAAATGGATTGAATTTTTTATTAAAAAAAATTGTCGCTGTTGACTGCACGTGGAGTTCCGACTACACTGACGGGTCTACAACTAATGAGTGATAATTTATGTACAAGAGATAAACTAAATACATCTCTAACTTTTCTTCTCTATCGTTCTTTAGGTTCTTCCCCTCTTCTACCTCAAGGAGTTTATATGTTGATCTATCCTCCATAAAAGGTCCTCGCATAGCAAATAATTCCGTAATGGAGTCACGTGTTACAAATTTAACTATACAAGGTGCAGCTTTTCTGAGTTGGTGGGATTATTTCTTATTGTCCTTGCCTTTTGCCGGTGCTACTGCTTGTATATATGTTGCCATAGTTACTAGATTATTAGAGTTACTTGCCTGTATATATTTTTCCTTCCTGTTTCTTCTCTGGTTTTCGAGGATGGCCGATTAAACGAGGTGAGCTACACTGGTGTGTTCACCTGTACAATGATGCTCTTTATGCAAGGTGGTTGTGTCGTAACGGCTAGCAACATTCACTTAGTACAATAGCAAGTATCAACACCGTCCCTAACTCAAGAGCAGAATGGAGTACCCATTTATAGCCTGTAGAGTGTAGCGTGATGATGCCATGTTTTAACCCAAATCAGGTAACTTCGTCGCTAGTGTAATGTCAGGTAAGCTGTGATTAAAATATGAATCTATTTTAGTCACACGCTTAAAACGTAATCTCAATGTAATGTTCGTAAGTTTTTTGTTTTTGTTTTGGTTGAGAAGTTACTTGCTACTCTTGTGAAAACAACCTTTAATAAAAACTACATGAGCTTGCTTTAAATGAAACAAAATAAAGGGTGAAGAAGGACATCAACTTATTGTAAATATGTGGAATATAAGAACCATGAAGTTACAGGCTTTCATAAATGGGTGCTTGTGTAGACTGGAGGGACTGAAGTGGTATGACAAAACTACTAGTGTGGAGTTGATGACAAGAACCAGACACCTTACCAGAGATTAAGATGTCAGACGAGGACGCTGGCGTAGGACATGGTTCATATTAAGGAAACCTATTGACAACAATGCAAGGCAGTTCTTGTTCTGAAATACCCAAGGTAAAAAGAAATAGGAGACCCACATAAACGCATACAGGCGATAATTGAAGACAGGCTTCAATAGAATAAAGAAGACATGAATTTGAACGGATGGCACAGGTTATATGCAGTTTTGTCGTCAGCTGATTGGAAGGGTCACCAAATTTACTCCCCTTGCTGTGCAGTGATGGTCCAACAGTGGCCAAAAGTCAGAGTATCTACTGAGGGTTGTCAAAGGTGTCTACCTGTCGCTCAAGATTACTCTTGGCAGAGATGTGAATTAAAGAATGATGCTTCAGTTCTAGGGAGCCTCATAGGAATTTAAAGAAATCAAGCACTCCGGCTGATAGGATCCAGGCCGTGTAAACTTTTTATCTTCCCTGACCTTCTATGAGTTAGGATTTCGCTCGTTTTGGCAAGCCCCTAACTGAATTAAGTAAAAGATTATTTTATCATTAACTCTGTTATAGGTATTTAAATGACTGAGACATACGGGTGCAATTCACTCATAATGACTAAATCAACTATAAATTTGTATATATACAGATAACAAAATTTAATAGCTAATTATCGTTTACAAATGTAAAATAAATAAGGGTGGGGTGAATTAGATAGAGTCTCTAAAGTTTCATCACTGGGGATGATCTGGATAGTGTGTTTTCTCCTTCGAATTTTCTTTAAAAAAAATGAGTTCACTTGGCAGCTAAAAATGTGTACTTAGCTGTCAGTAAGATGTCGGTTGGTTTCTGCTCCAGCCGATGTTGGTTCTTTGCAAGTTGTAGACTGGTTCACTCTCGTCACTAGTCAAGTTTGGTGGCCGCAACACGTCTCTCGTAGTATCGTGGGATAATTGCGAAGATAGTCCAGCGTCTGTTAAGACCCGTCTACTGTAGGAATACTGATACTTGTCTACTGTAGGTGTCTAGCTTTGACTAAAAGGCCACTTATACCACACACTTTCTCCACAGATAGCACCACCAATTGGTACCACCAACTAGTATCATGAAATAAGAGAGAAACAAATACCCTCCCGAGGATTGGGTTTACTGACAGGAAAATTAGGTGTCCCTCCTTTTCATTCTACCATCCCATCTGCCTCAGAACTTTACCATCTCTGAGCATTAGTATTAATCCCAGTGAGCAGAAAACATCCGTTGCATTTATACTGAACATGTTCACATATACATATGCACTTGTTGAAAAGGTTAACATAATATTTATCTACATCACTTCTGTTATCATCCACTCCCTGCTCCATATAGAACTTGGAACTACGTCGGCTTTTGGTTCTCTATGAAAAACCCGCATGAAGCAAGCAGTCACCAGCTCTGGCAGTGGTGATTCATGAAACCATCATTCTATATGCTGAGGTTGCGGCCTCGTATGACATGGACATCCAGTAGATGTTTTCACATGTTAATAATGCAAAATATAGAATAATACAATTTACAACTAACCCCAAATATCTTTGGGAATAAAAACTTCTGGCTCAGAGAAATAGTTAAGGCAACTTGATTAAGATGCCTCGTACGCGTGGTCTGGGGTGTTACTTTACAAAGACTCCCACTATGACTTAGTGTTCAGATTCCTAGTATTCCGGGCTTTCCGTATTAATAAAGGTAGAGGTGACGTTATGTAAATCCACAAGATGCTCAAACACGCTGTACAGTCCTTTAAAGGGGGATCCTGATCCTCTTTCTTATTCTGGCTTGTCTGGCTGTCTTCTTGACGAGTTGAATGTCTTCTTCTTCTTTGATCCTTAGCCGCCGACCGTCAAAGCAGTCAGTGACCATTACGCCTAGTGGCGTCTTGTAGGGCAACAACAAATTGATTCCACTTTGCTCGGTCTGCGGCCATCCTTCGTACAGTGCCCCAACTCTGGTTCATTCTTTGCATCTCTGCCTCCACAGTCCTCCGCCAAGTTGTTTTTGGTCGGCCTCTCTTTCGTTTTCCTTCAGGGGTCCATAGCATAGCAGTTCTTGTGATGGCATCGGGGTCTCTTCTGAGGACATGGCCAACCCAGCTCCAGCGTCAGCCAGCTATGATGGTGTGCATGTCCTCTTGCTTGCTCCGAGTAAGCAGATCTTGGTTGGTGATGGTATTCGGCCAAAAGATTCGGTGAATTTTTCTTAGGCATGTTGTGTGAAAAGAGGACAATTTCGACATTTCCTTCTCTGTAACTCTCCAGCTCTCCACGCCATAGAGAAGCACAGAAAGCACACAGCTCTGATATAATCCTAATTTTGTGCTTGTGCTGTACTGAGAGGACTTCCAGATGTTGTTTAGACTAAAAAAGGCTGTTCTTGCTTTGTTCATTCTGTTGTTGATGTCTCTGCTTGCTCCGCCGTCTGGTGTTACTATGCATCCTAGGTATGTGAAGGCGTCTGTCTGTTCCTGTTGCTGATTTCTTACTGATATGGGCTCAGGGTTGCTCACATTGAGCGTCATGACTTCTGTCTTCTTTAGGTTGATGTTCAAGCCCACCTGCTGGCTATACTTATTAAGTCTATCCATTTTTTCCCGGATGTGTTGATGTGAATGTGCTAGAAGTGCCATGTCATCTGCATATTCCAGATCTTCCAATGTAGAAAATGTAGTCCAACTTATTCCTCTTGGACTGCCCTCTGTTGTCTGGCGCATCACCCAGTCTATGACTGTTAAAAATAGAGTGGTTGATAAGGGGCATCCCTGTCGTACTCCTGTCTTCACTTCAAAGGTTAGGTTGCTCTGCCCAATGCTACACGTAAAGTTGGCATAAAGGCTTTTTATGATTGACACTATGCAGCTTGGAATTCCATAAGCCCTCAGTTGAATTCAGAGTTGAATGTCACAGTGCCGTAAACTCAACAGGCGCTAGATTATAAGGAGTTATAAGGCAACATTCGGCCTACGCATCCACATTGCTACTACATGACAAGGCGCAAATCAGAAATGTTGTAATTTAGCATCTCAAATGCCAAAACAATAACATGGAGTTTGCGTATATTTTGGTGTGTGTGTGTGGTGGGGGGGGGGGGGGGGAATTATGTCTGCTAGGAAATTTGTTACAACATTTCACTGCACAGATTCATGTGTCAATATCGGTTCAAACGAAATTTATTGATTACCCTAATCAGCAAAAGATGGTCGTTGAAGTCTCGACATGACAAGAATTGAGGAAGGGGAGTGTGAACAATAATATAGTATAGAAAATGAGGCGTGGAGCAATAATGTCGGCGATAAACATGAATGCTAGGAAAAGAGAACGGACAATTCTATGACAGGAAGGTTCCACCTAAAGCTGACAGATAATAATGATGTTCATCTACAGCTATGATTCTTGCTATGACCCACTTAACACAACTATGTGACCCACTATGTGACCAGGGCAGTGTCAGTGGTATCTTCAACCAGGTGTCTGTGACCAAACGCGCTTTGGCAGCTTATTTCTCGTCTTCCGTTCAATGTGTCTCGGAATTTGTCTTGTAGATTTATGCTGTGTTATGCATTTTTCGTTGCTGTTATTTTTGACTGAGTGTATTTTACAGAATGACTTCATATTCATTACCGGAATCTAGTGGTCCGTTACTATGAACAAACTGCCACTTGTGTGTGTGTTTTTTGTTTATGTTTAGAAAGAGGCATTGTATAGATGCTCAAAATACACAAGTAAACATATAATAGAATAAGTTAACACATGCTTTTGTTTTGCATGCCTGAAGTTTATGTTATTTATCTTGTTTATTTCTAGTACTTTATGAAAAAATGAATTAGTTACAAAATGATTAACTCTACAGGATTATTTGTTCTAAGGTTCCGCTCATTCTTCACCGAACAAAATCTGTATTTAAAGAATAAACAAAAACCTGGAGTTACCTCGTTCCCACTACAACTTATGGGGACCCACTTTTGCCAAAATGGATTATTCCGTGGGACGATTTGAGTTTTATATAAATCTATTAATATCTTTTTGATCATGTTTATACTTTATGCCTGCAAATTTACTTACTTTCTTTCTATTGTCAAGATTCTCATAGAGGTAGGGGAGTTTAGTCGTAAAAGAGGGAATATCGTAAAAGGGAAAAAAATTGTTTATGCATTCATACCTTTCGACTCCCCAAGGAGAATAGGCCTTCAACAAACGTCTGCTCAGTATTTCTGTCACGTGCCATCAGCACGAAGCTTGTTCATGTCTTCTTCATTCACTTCCAGTTCTCTTCTCCATGTGTTCCTCCATCTTCTTCCACCGTCTCGTACCCTGGGGTTTCCAGAACAAGATAATTGTTAGTGTCAGTTATTTAAACGTGTAAGATTGTTATGGTGTTTTGTAGAAATGTGTATGATAGTTCCTGTGTCAGCTGAGAGATTGTTATGGTGTTTTGTAGAAATGTGTATGATAGTTCCTGTGTCAGCTGAGAGATTGTTATGGTGTTTTGTAGAAATGTGTATGATAGTTTCTGTGTCAGCTGAGAGATTGTTATGGTGTTTTGTAGAATGTGTATGATAGTTCCTGTGTCAGCTGAGAGATTGTTATGGTGTTTTGTAGAAATGTGTATGATAGTTCCTGTATCAGCTGAGAGATTGTTATGGTGTTTTGTAGAAATGTGTATGATAGTTCCTGTGTCAGCTGAGAGATTGTTATGGTGTTTTGTAGAAATGTGTATGATAGTTCCTGTGTCAGCTGAGAGATTGTTCTGAGTTTGTTTCCTGTACGAGATATAAGGTGTAATATACTGAAGCACATTAAAAACGCACCACTATTATATATACTGATGCCGAGAAGCTGGCAAAAAAAAGTGTGGGAATGGATTTTCCCCGTGTTTGCCATGAGGTAGAGAGCGAATGGCTGCTGGAATGGAAAGTGCAAGATCAAACCCATGGGTGTGTGTACAGACTACATGAAAACGATGAAAGTTACACGTGCAACACGATTCTCAACAGCTATGACCCTGAAAATGTGTACGCGTTGTGGCAGTATACTCGGTATAAAAAGGCCGTTGAGACAAAACACCTAGTACATGTGCTTGAAATGCCACGACTATCTGAAAACGACCGCCAACGAGCCATTGGTATGTTGGAGACCGGAATGAGCTCGCGGGCCATTGCCAGAAGGATGAATTGCCACCAGAGCACTATTGTACGTCTCAATGAACGTTACGGAACCACTGGCAGTGCCCGGGATAGACTTCGGAGTGGCCAACCACGAGTTACTACCCCTGCGCAAGATCGTCATATTGTGCTGAGTCACCTAAGGAATTGACTCTCCCGGCAAGTCAAACAGCAAGAGCAATAGTGGGTAGACATGGGCAAGTCTCTCGAATGACAGTCATACGACGACTCAGAGATACAGGCCTTACTGCAAGACGACCTTATGTTGGGCCAAACTTGACTCACAGACATCGTTAGCAGCGCCTGCAATGGGCAGAGCAACATATCAGATGGACTAGACTGCAGTGGAATGCTGTCCTATTCACAGAAGAGAACAGATTCAACATATCCTTTGCAGATGGACGTATGCGGATTTAGCGACGGTGTGAAGAGCGCTTTGCAGATTGCTGTGTCAACCGATTTCGAGGTGGCAGTATTCACATTTGGGGAGGATTCAGTTTTCACCATCGCTTGCCTCTTCACGTCTTCCGTGGAAATGTTAATGCTGTGACATATCGAGATGAGGTTCTGGATGCACTGGTTGCTCCTGCGTTCACAATTTATCCAGACTTGCAGCTTCTCCAGCAGGATAACGCACGTGCATTTTTTTGTATTTTTGGTTTTCTCCCTTGCCTGCACAGAATGCAATGAATTTCATAACAATCAAATGTACAAATTAATGACCAGCATGGATTCATAGGAAAATGAATAAAGATTCCAAATATGTAAACTTGTACACACTTATATTTACATTTCACACTCTGTTCTTGGATTATACAGGTGGTGCGTTTTTAATGTGCTTCAGTATATTTGAGAACAGATGTTTCACGTTGAAGTATGCGGATTCACGTCTGGTGACGACAATATTGCACGATGACTGGTTGACAGAGAGGATGTTCGTAGGGGATGTGACGAGGTGAGAATTCATAGAGGTCAGTTGTGACTGAACCTTTGTAAATAATATTTGCGGGCCAGTTTTAAGAGTGGAAGAGGGAGCCGCGCTGGTGTAATGGTTACCACATTGCGCTGGCGATCAGGTGTTCAAGGTTCAAGCCCGGGCGTGAGCATTTGAAGAAGTGTCACCGACCGGGATTTTGACTGAATAACCTGAACGGCTCCTGAGATAAACCCTCCCTCTGTGGATGGAAAGTTGGCTGGAAGGAAAGTCCACAGGCTCCACAGCTTCGCAATGACATGTCATTGGGCCGAAGAGCTGAAAGCCCAAGTGCCGCTGGTTAAGAAAGAGGGGAAGAAGTCAGTTGTAGGAGATATTTCACCACGTACAGAAATCACGTATGTGAGTCATGGAAACTAGCTCACAGATGTGAGAAACTACCAGATTAACTACGTTCCTTCTTGTACAGTTGTGTGTTGAACGAGCTACAAGACAGAAGTGGCACATAATTACAGCCTGAATCCTCTAGCTGTAGACCAGGTAGATTCCGATCGTACGCGAGTTTCCTTCTAATATAAGTGTGTTAGTCACGTGTGTTAGTCAAATGTGTTAGTCACGTGTGTTAGTCAAGTGTGTTAGTCACGTGTACCACTGGGTTCTCTAAGAAGACAAAGAAAGAATATAACAACTAATCCCTCAGCGAAAGAGGCGACTAGTTCGAGCTGTGCATGAAGCTGGTTGGAGCTGAGCATGAAGCTGGTTGGAGCTGTGCATGAAGCTGGTTGGAGCTGTGCATGAAGCTGGTTGGAGCTGTGCACGAAGCTGGTTCGAGCCGTGCACGAAGCTGGTTGGAGCTGTGCATGAAGCTGGTTGGAGCTGTGCATGAAGCTGGTTGGAGCTGTGCGGGAAGCTGGTTGGAGCTGTGCATGAAGCTGGTTGGAGCTGTGCATAAAACTGGTTGGAGCTGTGCATGAAGCTGGTTGGAGCTGTGCATGAAGCTGGTTGGAGCTGTGCATAAAGCTGGTTGGAGCTGTGCATGAAGCTGGTTGGAGCTGTGCACGAAGCTGGTTCGAGCCGTGCACGAAGCTGGTTGGAGCCGTGCACGAAGCTGGTTGGAGCTGTGCATGAAGCTGGTTGGAGCTGTGCATGAAGCTGGTTGGAGCTGTGCATGAAGCTGGTTGGAGCTGTGCACGAAGCTGGTTCGAGCCGTGCACGAAGCTGGTTGGAGCTGTGCATGAAGCTGGTTGGAGGTGTGCATGAAGCTGGTTGGAGCTGTGCATGAAGCTGGTTGGAGCTGTGCATGAAGCTGGTTGGAGCTGTGCACGAAGCTGGTTGGAGCCGTGCACGAAGCTGGTTAGAGCTGTGCATGAAGCTGGTTGGAGCCGTGCATGAAGCTGGTGGGAGCCGTGCATGAAGCTGGTTGGAACCGTGCATGAAGCTGGCAACCTCGTCAAGACAAACACATTTGTGCACAAACATCTGCTGCAAGGTTGCACATTATTTCTTTGCTTTGACGCAAGTTCCCGCTAAGGAATCCGCTACAATGGTGGATCCATGTGTTTCATAGGCAGCAAAAAAAGATAAAAAGGAAAGAAATGAAGAACTGAGTTGAAAGAGTTATAAAACACCGTAGATTAATCAAACTTTAGTTAAGAGGTTTCATACTTGACTTTACGCTAGTCGATGAGCCAAAGAACTAGTACATAAGCTACCAGAGATACATTCACATGATCAAGTTTGGCATCTATCTCCTACATACATGTAGTGAAGTGAATCCGTATGACAACACGCTCAAATTCCCCGCTCAAAAACAAACTAGCTATCGTATTTTTAAATCTATAAATAACTACAGTATTTGAAATTTTTCTGAGGGGCAAGTCAAATTTACCGCCAACAATTTATCTAGTGTATTTGAATTTTTATAAGAAACAAGTAAAAAGTTACCGCCCACCCCAAAAATTATCGAAGATCATAGTACAAAATTTAACAACCAATCAAATCGTTTCCATATTTTGTAGTGGTAAGAAAATGTTGGTTGACGCGAAATAAATGCCTATTTTGTGTTTTTGACCGAACGTAGATAATTTATTTCTTAATAACTAAAGATACTTAAAATGAAAGGGATATCTCAAATTATAGCGCTGATATTGCTTAACATATACACATAAAGATTCCCTCATAAAATTTTTTTTATGGTAGTAGAAAATTTAATTTAGTGAGATTTTCACATCAGGGTAAGGCCCAATTTAATTACAAAAAAATTACCCACATTTGAATGCAAAGGAATAACTAAGGGAAAACTATATAGAACGATAGAGAAAAATTGGCCGTTTAATTATCACTTTTGATAATTGAAATCGGTCTTCAAATAACTATGATATAAAATATTCAAATTTAGTCAGATCATACAGAGACACTTAGAATCGCACAAATACAAGTCTCAAAAATTAACTTTTTGACTTTCCTCTGATTGGCCGGGTGTATTGCTATAAATAGTAATAGACTTCTGTAGTTTTCCGTCATTGAAATCATAAAAATCACACTGAGCTGACGTATACAAAAAGACTGTAGACCAAGCCTTTGCCGGTTGGACTGGTAGCGCGGGCTAAGAACCCTTTTACAGCCAGTCAGCTTGAGTGTGTGTGAACTTATTTATCTGAGGGTTATATCACGAATTTACCTCGTGGCTGCAATTTCTTGAGAAGAAGAGCTTGTGGGAGTTGAGAGCTCCATCTAAAGACTGGAAATAGATCCCATCTTCTCAGCCAGGAGTCACAGAGTTGGTGATCCTGACTACTACTCAAAGAACTGAAGCAGCAACATTCTGAAGATAAGTCCTTTAGAAAGGCAATGGCGATTCATCCAACCTCATTCACCCAATAAAACTTAACCACTGTGGGATGATGAAAGTAGTAGACCTTGCAGTGTAAGACTGGTAGCAGTATAAATATTAAAATCAGGAACAGTACGTGTAGTCATTCCAGTGACCCTTTAAAAAAAATGGAACAGATTTTCCAAAATATTTATTTCATTTTGTAAATAACCTTTCTAGAGTTTGATACTTCCTGACCCAAAAGATTGAGGTTGAGGAAAATTAAATTGTACAGAAACTTTCATACAGCCTTGCTTAATTAAATTTTATTAAGTTGAAGTTCTGTTTGAAATTAATCATTGAATAAAGTAAATACATTTCCCCTAGACCCGTAGCTAAATCATTTGGGATCAGTAGAGGTAGCGGTTAGGGACTCAGAGATCATCAGCATCTACTCTGAGAACTTACATAGCTTGACCCCATCTTGATTGTCTATACACCCTTGCTCTTTTCAGAGAAGGGGGTATTTCTTATAAGATCAGTCTCTTATCTGGCACTATCCTGGTATCCTCTGATACACCTATTTGTCCAGGATAGCCTATACATTTAGGAACATCAAAACCTCTTATGACAATACAGATGATCAAGTTTGATATTTATCTCCTACATACAGGTGATCAAGTTTGACATTTATTTGACATCTGTCTCATACATACAGATGATCAAATTTGATATTTATTTGACTTCTGTCTTATACATTCAGATGGTAAAGTTTGACATCTATTTGACATCTGTCTCCTACATTCAGATGATCAAGTTTGGCATCTATCTCTTACATACAGATGAGCAAATTTGACGTCAATCTCCTAGATGCAGATGATCAAGTTTGACATTTATCTGATACATACAGATAATCAAGTTTGATATTTATCTCCTACATACATATGATCAAGTTTGACATTTATCTCCTACATACAGATGATCACGTTTGACATTTATTTGACATCTGTCTCATACATACAGATGATCACGCTTGAGATTTATCTTCTACATACAGATGATCAAGTTTGACATTTATCTCCTACATTCAGATGATCAAGTTTGAGATTTATTTGACATCTATCTCATACGTACAGATGATAACGTTTGACATCTATTCGACATCTGTATCCTTCATTCAGATGATCAAGTTTGACAGTTATCTCCTACATACAGATGATCAAGTTTGACGTCTGTCTCATACATACAGATGATCAAGTTTGACATTTATCTCAAGAGACGAAAATGGAAGAGAAACTGTGGGGCACCCGTGAGGACCTCCTGCTGACGACTGGATTCCTGGAGTCAACTCATCTCCTTGTTTAGATTGCTGAGCATAGGAAACATCGCAAAAGAAGAAGAATACATACAGATGATATCGTTTGACATTTACCTCCTACATAGATGCTCAAGTTTGACATTTATTTGACATCCGTCCCATTCATACAGATGATCGTTTGACATTTATTGGACATCTGTCTCATACATACAGATGATCAAGTTTGACATTTATTTGACATCTGTCTCATGAGATGATCAAGTTTGACATTGTTAAATACTTATATTCATTGAGGGTCAGATAAATGTTTAAAGCTCTCATATGCACGCCTGGTATTGTCAGACGTGCATATGAGCACAGCAATAATATTTTGTGTAATGTTATTTGCGTACGACCATGCACCAGTGTTAAACGGGGCGTGGCGCGTTATGACGCAGTGATTTGTTTAGATACGGACTATGTCCTAGAGGCAGATCCGCATAACTATCGTCGTGAATAGACGTGAATGATTATTGTGTTCTTACCCAAGTTTAGGGAAGACACTGTTATAAAGTAATTATGATCATCTGAAAGATGAATATGCTCTTCTTGAGGAAGCTATGCCACGAAGATTTTATTGTGATTATTTAGCCAGAAACGGCTCGTTTTAAGTATCTCGCCTCCGATGCTTAGTCTCCAGTAACGTTATGGCAGAGCTTCAGCTCGACCAGATATGTCAAGCTGCTAGTGCGTCCCGCTAACGCTAGGAGATTCATGGGATCGTAATTGAATATATATATATATATATGCTCAAAGTTTCTAACATGGTCATTGTGGTAAACCCATGTATCATACTGCCACGAGAGGGTAGATTGTTCTAGAAATTATAAAGTATCCTGGACACAAAGTTGTATCAGGTGATACCAGGATAGTGCCAGATAAGATACTGGTCTTATAAGTAATACCCCCTTCTCTGAAAAGAGTAAGGGTGTATGGACATCAAAGGTAAAATCAAGCTGTATAAGTTCCTAGAGAAGATGGTAATGTATTAATCTAAGTTCCTAAATGCTCCTCTCAAGATCCTCCTCTGTTAATATTATTAGCTCTGCTAGGGGTATTAACTAAACTATCTACCAACAAGAACTGTAACTTAACTTAAATAATTTAAGTAAGTCTGCTGGTAAATATTTACAATTTATTTTTACAAGTTTTTTTTATTCTTAGTGAAAATCTTTCACTGAACTCGAAATTGGATTACAACATTAAATAAATAAAAACACTTGAAAGTTGTTCAAAAGTATCAAAAGTCTCTAAATTTGTAGAAAAATCTCTCTTGGTTGAACTCACTCTGGTGTAGAATATTTATATCTTAAGACCCATCTTATTTCACAGTTATTGAATGATTGTTTACACTGGCTATAACCATGCCCAAACAGATGTCATCATTAGATATTACTGTCTTTAATAATGGTTTGGCTGGGGTACTCTGAACAGTAGCCCTTTTTTGGCCACTTATCTGGTGAATTGAAGCCTGTCACACTTCTGACATGGAAGGAAAAGTCACATGAGGTTCCTCCAGGCGGTGGATACTTGGTGGCTGTCCCTATGAACAACAAGGTCGCTCGCACCACTAGTTTCTGCAGTAGTGGCTGACTCTTTAAAGTGTACTTGGATGACAGGATATAACCTGAAACATATTTGATTAACCACTATATTGTCTATCACTATCCCTCTATTACAGATGTAGGGGAAGAGAGACAGTTTCAGACAGTGTGCAAGTAGACGCACAAGGAATAATATATCAGTAACAACACAATCCAGGTCACTGTGAATACAATTTTTCTCCAAATCCTTAGTTAGAGCCATTTGTCCATACAAATATTAAGTCTTGTGTAAAATACTAAGTGATATCTTAAACAGTACAGTAATACAATTCCTTTCATCCTTTCCTTTGTTCCTGGTGTGTGTCCCATTCCATCAAGAAATAATTCTTTAAATGCTTTTCTAAAACCATGGACACCCTTTCTCCTTCCATTCTTAATTTATTTAAATATACACAGGCTTGGTTTAGCCTCTAGAAATTACACAGTAGTTTGAAACACATCTACACACTTTCTAACGCACAAGTTAATTAATTAACTAGAATTATATATATATATGTGTGTGTGTGTGTGTGTGTGTGTGCGTGCGTGCGTGCGTATGTATGTATGTATGTATGTATGTATGTATGTATGTATGTATGTATGTATGTATGTATGTATGTATGTATGTATGTATGTATGTATGTATGTATGTATGTATTTATGTATGTATGTATGTATGTATGTATGTATGTATGTATGTGTATGTATATGTATATGTATGTATATATGTATGTATATATGTATGTATATATGTATGTATATATGTATGTATATATGTATGTATATATATGTATATATATGTATGTGTATATATATATATATATATATATATATATACATATATATACATATATATACATATATATATACATACATATATACATATATATATATATATATATGTATATATATATATATATATATATATATATATATATATATATATATATATATATATATATATATATATATATATATATATATATATATATATATATATATATATATATATATATATATATATATATATATATATATATATATATATATATATATATATATATATATATATATATATATATATATATATATATATATATATACAGTACTTTGCAAAAAAAATGGCAGTCATATTTTCGCAACGCAGCACACTCATAGAAGCAAATAATAATAAAAACTGTATGTCCAGAGGAAGATTAGTATCTCCCCTATCTATTAACACTGGTTTCAGTACAGTATAATGTTGCCTTCTCCAGCAAGGCAAGCCTGGATGCGACGAGGCATACTTCCCACAAATGTTTGTAGGTAATTGTGAGTCAGACTGTCCCAGTATTTTTCAGCTACCTTCTTCAATTGTTCAACGTCTCTGAGTCCACTCTTTTTAAAATGATTCTTGAGTAGTGCCCAAAGGTTTTCAATTGGGTTTAGATCGGGACTGTTGCTGGGCCACTTCAGCACTATCACATTCTTCTCTTGCAGCCATGCTTTGGTGGTATGAGCTGTATGATTTGGGTCATTGTCATGTTGAAATGTGCACCCATCGGGGTACATGACCTGCATAAATGGCAGAAGGTGTCCCTCTAGTATGTCGATGTACCTTTCTTTCGTGAGAATTCCTGTGAAAAGACACAGTGGGGTGGCACCTCTTGCTGACACCCCTCCCCAAAGATGGAATTTCTAGGTATGTTTCGGTCGCTGGTACACAGGCGTTACAGAGCCTTTCGTCCAAATATTTATTTGAGCAGGATAAGACCAAACAGAACATTCATTTGAAAAAAATCACATTGTCCCATGACAAATTTTGGTGTTCGTGGCACCAGTTCAAGCGCATCTGTTTGTGAGTCTCTGTGAGCAATGGTGACGAAATTACCCGCTTTTTTGTGTAATTCATCCTGTGTAGCTCCCGGTTGACAGTAGCATTAGATACCTCTGGGCTTCCCAACTCGATCATGCGCTGCCGTATGTTTTCTACACTCTTCATTGACCCAGCCCGAACGATTTGGGCGAGACGCCGATGGTCCTTTGTGTCCAAAATTCTTGGCCTCCCACTACCTTCTTTTCGCTCGATTCCATTACCTGCTTTTAATTTACTCACAACTCTGTAGACAGTAAGCTCAGGAATGTTCAAGGTTTTAGAAATGTTAGAACATGTTTGATTTCCTTCATTCCAAAGCTGTGAAATTAACATACACTTTGACTTTGTATCCATTTTCTGCCACTAGCATTAGAAATTGTCGTCTGCTCTATTATCGAGGGACGTTACTCTACGCTATTTTTTTTTTTACTTTTGGTAGTGTTTGCTCACTTCAGTGGAGTGCAAATTTGGTGCAGAACATGCATATTTAATTAGATTTCAGCTTATTTAGCTGAGCAATATGACTGCCATTTTTTTTGCAAAGTACTGTATATATATATATATATATATATATATATATATATATATATATATATATAAATATATATATATTTATGTATATTTATATATATATATATATATATATATATATATATATATATATATAAATATATATAAATATATATATATATATATATATATATATATATATATATATATATATATATATATAATATATATATATATATATATATATATATATTATATATATATATATATATATATATATATATATATGTATATATGTATATATATATATATATATATATATATATATATATATATATATATGTATGTATATATATATGTATATATGTATGTATATATGTATGTATATATACATACATATATACATACATATATACATACATATATACATACACATACACATACACATACACATACATACATACATACATACATACGCACGCACGCACGCACGCACGCACGCACGCACGCACGCACGCACGCACGCACGCACGCACGCACGCACGCACGCACGCACGCACGCACGCACGCACGCACGCACGCACGCACGCACGCACGCACGCACGCACGCACGCACACACACACACACACACACACACACACACACACACACACACACACACACACACACACACATACATATATACATATATATATATATATATATATATATATATATATATATATATATATATATATATATATATATATATATATATATATATATATATATATATATATATATATATATATATATATATATATATATATATATATATATATATATATATATATATATATAATACATTCTTTCTTACCCTCAAGTACATACAGTCGAGCTGTTAATAGTCACGCAGTCTGCTCTCAGATGCAGAAGGCATAGAAGTCTTCACTGACAGAACTGGCGCTCTCGCTGTATTTGAATTTTTTTATGGCCTGCTTTCCATTTAGGGCACGTCCTATATATAGGCCAAGGCCGAACGACAGAGGGAGCTTTACTGCTAAAGTGTGTTTGTGTTCCGAAATACAGGCATACGTTTGTCCAGATGTGCAAATTTGAAAAACTAGTAATCTACATATCCTCCTTATTCCTGGACCGATTTCCTTCATCGTAGGCTTAAATTACGCCCTGGATTATTCTTTCTTTTTCTAGATAATTGTCTTTTATTATCATACTACCATCTTTTTCTAGGCGTAGCCTAAACAGCAAAATTTTTGACTTGCCTGAAGTCTCGATGCATTCCACTCGAGATTTCTTCATTACTATATTACTTCCCGTTGAAATTGTTGCACACTCTATTAATTGAACATTCCTATTTGTGAATTCTAGACCTCTGCCATGCTGTACTTCGCTCATAAGTCTGTAGCTTACCTCCAATTGAAACAAGGTTACACAGATTTGAGCTCGCCATTGTTAGGCTAGTACTTGTGTAAACACTATGCAGGAAGGTAGCTGTTCCATTGGTCCGTCTATCATACAGTTTTTATAAAGTATGCCGTACCGTTGGGGTCAGAATGACGTGTTGTGAAGCAGACGTCACAACGTCTGTACTAGTACGTTACCCTAGAGCTTCCGCTAACCTTCATGTGGTAGCGCCTAGTGCTGTCGATCAACGTCCATGTTGATTATTATTGACTATGTATTTTTTCTACCATGACCTTTGCTGATGAAGAATGTCTGTGAAATACTAATGTAAAGTATCGTCAAGAATAAAATATATTGTCGTCACCACGAGTGCAGGTTTTATCAATTACCAGTTGGTTATGCTGTATTGATCCATCCTCCAGAGTTACCGGGTTCCGTCATTATTAAACAGATCATCAAATTATGCCAAAGTACGGCCCACAAGATATTCGCGTCATTTAGAAATACGTCGGCCACATTAGTAAGTGTGGCGTGAGGTTTTATTTGGCTCACAGAAATAGAATTTCTGCAGAAAATGGTGAAGTCCCAGTGTCTGAGAGGACTACTGGTATCACAAATTAGTTACGGCTGTGAATGATCTGATCTCGAAACAATAGTAGAGAGGAGACCGACATAAAGTGCCACCTCCGCTGTGTAACTAACTGTGATATTAAAAAAACAAACAAGGAAACAGATTTTACTTAACAATGATAAAATTGACAAGTCGTTCAAATACAATTTCCTTATTATTTATTTAGTATATACACTATCTACTCTTGTGCTGAATGGTGAATGTTGAAAAATGGAATGTAATGAATTTGTAAGTTTACATATGATTTACAAATAATTATGTTTATATAGATATGTAAATATATTATAACAAGTTTTCCAATTATAGGAACAAAAACTATATCAGCTGTGCTGTTATTCAATTATAGTACATGTATCAGCTGTGCTGTTAATTAAGGATATAACGTTTATCAGCTATGCTGTTATTTACGTATAATTTATCCACTATGATCTTATTATTGTCTCTTGCTACGCTAATTCACGTTTTCTTCATTGACTTAGATTTTGCTCACAATGCCGACAGAAATGGTACTAATGTGTACTCATCTCTTAGAAGTGCTGTCCTTCTTGGTTTGGTTGACACAAAAACCAGCTGTTGATCGTTTCGTTAACCCACCCGAGACTGAGGGGGACTAAAGATGTAGAGTCTTGACAACCTCTATGCTCCTGCGGAGTTCCAGGCAACTGGATTGACGACCCACGATCTCAGTTTTTATGACACGTATAAAACCCTCTAAGATTCAAACCGGCCAGATTTTGACTCGACTTAGCAAAGCAGGCTGCAGGTCATTGCACTCCAGGTAAGCTATAAATCAAGGTGACAGCTTCTCCTCTTCAGTCGGTCGGTATCTCTGGCGTCGTGTCGGTGATGTGTGATTATGCATAAAATCCGCCCGATTATATAGGTAGGTGAACTCTTAAGCAAGGCTTTTGGTTGGTTCCTGGCGGAGCAAGCTGATTGGTTTCCTGCAGTTTAGTACCTGGTCTCATACAGCCTAATTTTATTCAGTTTTATTCCGCCATCTTGCGTGAACAAGATGGCCGTTAATTTATTCAGTCTCAGAGACTGGTGAACGTTGCTCGTTGATTGGGTGAAGCAAATCTGTATCTCGACATAGTGATTAACAAAGTAGTGGGTTACACTCGTTTCACGACATAGCCCCCTCCTTTCCTAGCTGTGACTTGTCATAGCTGACGTGTAAACCCCTGCTGTGGTTAATCCTTTTGCGTCTGTCCTTCCAGAGTACTAGGGTGTCGACGTAAAAAATCAGCTCCTACATTGTCTCTTCCCGGAATGTAATTCACGGTAAAGGAATAAGGCGCCAGAATCAGACTCCACCTTAACAATCTCGAATTTAACTTTTTAGATGCAGCCAAGAATGTTAAAGGCTGATGATCGCTTTGGACAATGAAGTGTGTCCCATACAAGTAAGGTGAAAATTTGTTGATGGACCAAATTAGAGCTAAACATTCTTTCTCTATGGTCGAGTAGTTCAACTCAGCTGCATTCAGCTTCCTACTGGCGTAGGCGACTGGTAAAAGTTCCTCCGGCTGGGCTTTTGATTTCTGCAAGAGAGTTGCACCAATACCTATACTGCTAGCGTCCGTCCTTAATACAAATTCCTGTGTGATATCCGGTAGTGTAAGGATTGGTTTGCTGGTGAGTTTTTCTTTTAGCTCTGTGTAAGCTTTTTCACAATCAGCATTCCATTGGATTTTATCAGGCTGTCCTTTCTTCGTTAAGTTAGTTAATGGTGCACACAGAGAGTTAAAGTGGGGTATGTACTTCTGATAGAACCCACATAATGACACGAATGATCTCACATCTTTCTTCGTTTGAGGTCTGGGTGCCTTCTTTAACTTCTCTATATTCTTTGGGTCAGGAGACATATGACCTGTAGAAATAGTGTGACCTAAGAATTCCAACTCCTTACAACCGATATAGCACTTGGTTGGACGTGCAGTCAATCCAGTGGCTCTCAGTCTGTCAAACAACATGGAGAGCGCTACTATATGCTCTTCAAATGTGTTTGTAGCAACAAGAATGTCATCCATAAAGTTAGTGATATGGGGATTTTGTAGAGGTTCCAGTAATTTCCTCATCATTCTTGAAAAGATACTTGGAGCATTTTTCAGCCCAAAGGGTAGTACATTAAACTCGTAGTGTCCGTCTGATGTACTGAATGCCAGCATTTTCCTAACTTCTGGTTTCACTGGTATTTGGTAGTATCCCTTGCTTAGATCTACCTTCGATAAATACCTAGCCTTACTCAGTGTAGAGAACAGCTGGTTGGTGTCAGGTAATGGATCCACCTGTGATTCTGTGATCGCATTAAGCTTCCGGTAGTCAACACATAACCTGTGTTCACCACTCGGTTTTCTCAATAGCACCACTGTTGACTCCATTTTATCGTTGAGTTCAGTGAAGAGGTAAATTGAAACGCGAATGGTTAAAACGGAATGAATGTCAACAATGTTCTTCAAACGAAAATTCCAACAAGTATCGTTGAATTGGGTGAACTGGGCAAGTATTGGCAGCACACAAGTCGGTGATTACAGTACATATGTTTTATTGACGTGACACCAACGAAGTGGAACAATACAATCATAGTTACAGATGCGAAGATCATACGTCAAAATGTTAATATCACTGTTAATAGTTGTTGTAGATTCTCTAACAGTTAAGTTCTCTTATATTCCAGTGACTAAGGATCACTTCCATTACCATATAACAGACATGGTATTAACGTCCGTTGACCTTCTCCCAAGGACGTTTATTAAGGCAAACGGATTCATTCTCACGGAGCAATAATTTATATCATACTTGTAAGCATCCCAGACTTTCTTCATAAAATTCTTAGATAGCATATCCAATCCAAACAAAGGCAGATATAACAATACAACCAGGTTAGTGTTTCATCTTGGCTAACCTCTCGGTATCCATACCACGACTTTGGCATAGGTAAAACGGCATATTAAACATGTGAAGCATATATATATTCATTAACTTGATTCCACATATGGATTCTCCCTCTACAAAAGATTCCAAAGGCTATCGACTCCGTGTGTCCAATTCTAGGAATGTCATCTCCGATGAATTCCCGCTAGACCATTAACAGGAGCGGCCTGATACTTTAATTTACATAATTAAACTTGCCATAAGAAATGGGGCGACACTTACTTCATGCTTCCACTATTGGCTTCGCCATGAAGACCAATAGATACGAATACAACTGATGGCATCTTCAAATTTGCCAGGAATCAAAGAATAACACTGCGGACATAAATGTCGTCCGAGCTGCCCCTATCATGACGTCACAATCTACTCAACTAGGTTACACGTGCGTCCAAAGCAACTCACACAGCATTGTGCACGTCAGTGCGTGAATCAATCGAACGCACAAATAATATAACTATATAAAACTGGTGCGTACATTTGGCAGGACCGAAGACTACCCCCGTAGGTAATAAATGTACGTAACAGCTCCCTTATTACCTCCCCTTAAAAAAATTAATTCTATTAATTTTTTTCGAACTAATTACTCGAGAGAGGTGAGTCAAAACTACAACAAGATTTATGACATGCATAAAATTATATCATATTAAGAAAAGAATATTAAATGAAAACAATATAACTAAATGATAGTATGCATTAAAGCACACATCCACCATCGACCTACTTTGGAACGATGTGGTAATATTCGAAGTAAAAAGAAGTTGAAAATGAAAATGAAATAAACCATAAAAAAAAAGATGATAATAAAATTCAACAAAATTTTTTTTAAAAGAAATTTGAAACATATGATTTCAAAAATGAAAATGAACAGCAACACTGATGATGATCAATGATAAAAGAATCAATAAAACAGAAAATTTTAAAATACAACATGCAAAATGAAACAAAGCATAATTAAACACTTTAAGAAGCAACGCACTTACTATTTCCTAACATTAGTAAGTTTGACTAGTTATCTAAAAGTGAGATATCATGTAGTGGGATACGTGAATACACGTATTGCGAAACACTAATGAAGGTAGTAGATGTGTGATTTATAATCAATCAAATTGATTAAATTGAATTATACTAATTAGTAGTACTTAATTTATGAACAAATAACTAATTACTAATTTATTCTAAGTGATTTCAATTTCACTCATTGTTAATATTCTTTTAGAACTAGTTAAATCGACAAGAATATGTTCTCAATGTACCATGTCTGAAATACGTTTACGAACACGATATGTAGTGTAATCTGTTCCATAACAATAGTGAATGTCTATTTGTCACTCTTACCAATGTTTCCATACTAAAAAAAAAATGTTACTTTAATATCACTGTTCCCGTTCTAACAAAACGTTACTTCACAAGAAATAATGTTATAATCCATACGTAAGTATATTCTGAAAGTTATATATATACGAATACTGCAGAACTACACATAGTCTCCACAGATGTATAATCAGTGACCATGTACAAAGTTATTCATGTTTCTGTGAGGACGTTTCACCATCTGGAAGTGGTTTAATTTCGACGTGTTCACTAGGGCATCTTGAAAGACAGTCTGCAAACACATTCTGTACTCCAGGAATAGCTCGTATCTCAAAATGGAACGGTTGAAGCGCAATAGCGTAACGCGCTGACTTTGATGACTTCACGTTCCCTGTGTTCAGTGCTGTAAGAGCTTTCTGGTCGGATTCCACCACAAAGTGTGATCCGAGGAGATAACGATCCAGTTTTGTGATTGACCAGACAAGAGCGAGGAGCTCTTTGTCCAGAACGGAATACTTCATCTCGCTCGTCGTAAGCTTTCTGGATACGTACATAACAGGAAATAAGGTGCCTCCGTATTCCTGCATTAAAACTGCCGCGATAGCGTAGGAAGAAGCATCACTGCGAAGAACAAAGGTGAGATCTTTGTTAGGCAACCTTAAAAAAGGCTTATTTGAAAAAAAATTGTTTTATATAATCTAAAGCCGTTTGATGATCCTGCGACCACTTTATTATATTAGATGTGCCTTTCTTTAGTAACGAAGAAAGAGGTGCAGTTATAGTAGACAAATGAGGGATGAATTTAGAATAAAACTGTATTAGTCCTAAGAGCGACCTCACTTGTTTTTTTTGTCTTAGGTGCTGAGATGTTTAAAATTTTAGAGACGTTACTGTCTTCTGTATACATTAAACCGCGACCTATACGGTGACCAAGAAATGAGATGTCATGAAAACCGACAAAAGCCTTTGAAGGTTTCGCTGTTAAGTTATAATCCCGTAAGGTAGAAAGTAAAGATTTTAAACCCTGAATATGTTCATCCCAAGAGTCACTGAAAAGACAGATGTCATCTATATAAGTAATGACATCGGGACGATGAGACAATATGCGGCGCATCATGCGTACAAAGGTAGCTGGCGCATTCATTAGACCGAATGGCATAAAATTCCATTGAAAAAAGACCCCGTGGCGTCGAGAAAGCGGTGAATGGCTTTGCTTTAGGGGTTAATGGCACTTGCCAATAACCCTTTGAAAGGTCAAATTTCGAAAAGAATGTGGCATGAGATAATTTCTCTAATAAGTCGTCTAAAAGAGGTAATGGTTCCGCATCGAATTTTGTAACTTTGTTTAATTTCCTGTAATCTACGCAAAGACGTATATTGTTGTCCTTCTTCCGAATGATTACCATAGAAGAAGAATATGGTGATGAAGATGGTTCAATTATATTTAATTGAAGCATCTCATCCAATTCCTTATCAACCTTATCACGAAAGTGTAAAGGAATAGGATATGGGCGAACTCGAATCGGTGTATCGTCAGTCAGAATAATGTCATGTTGGATGACTGACGTATGACCTGGGATGTCAGTGAGGACATCCTCATACGTGTGTAGAATATTAGAGACTTGCTGACGTTGATCATCAGTAAGAGTAGATGAGATAGTAACATCATTCCATTTCTCAGTGGAATGGAGTGGTACAACTGGTATTGGTAGTTGTACATCATCGAAAGAAGATTCCTCTTCTTGGATGACTGACAAACTAGAATAGTGTTGAATAGGAGGTGTAGGATCGTCAGTTGCTTGGAACACTGATTGTAGATAATCAGGACGTGAGTAATATTCCTTCAACATATTAATGTGGAAGGTTTTATGTTTACCATTAACATCAACGATGTAGTCGACATCGGATATTCTTGAGATGATCCTGAAAGGACCTCTCCAGGTAATTAAAAGACGATTATTATGCGCGGGGAGTAATACAAAAGCTTCATCACCAGGTATGAGCTGGCGAAGACGTCTATACTTTTTTGCAAATAGACGAGCTTTTTCTTTGGCTTGTTCGGATGATGCAGTAGCTAGTCTACAAGCATCTATGATTCTCTTTCTCAGAGAGATCACATACTCATAAGAGGATTGAGTTTCCTCTTCAATATTCTCGTCAACCAATAAGTCGTGGATTAACGACATCGGACCGCGTGGTTGCATGCCGAAAACAAGTTGAAATGGAGAAAACCCCGTTGCTTGATTTTGTACTTCGCGATACGCAAAGAGACAAGCGGGTAGGACCCGATCCCAGTCTTGGGGATGGTCTTGAGTCATCTTACCCAACAACTGCTTGAGTGTCCTATTTAGACGCTCAATTAACCCATTTGACATCGGATGATAAATAGAACTTAGAGATCTGTCTATACCTAATGTCTTCATAACTTGAGACATGGATTCAGAAATGAACTGAACCCCATGATCCGACAAGATTTTCCGTGGAAAACCAATGCGTGAGAAGATTAACATCAATGCCTCTGCTACACTGGCAGATGAAGTGTTCTTGAGAGGGATGGCTTCAGGCCAGCGAGTGCACATATCAATGCACGTAAGAATATGCGTATGCCCTCTAGCAGATGGTAGCATAGGACCAATAATGTCTATAGCCATTTTATCAAATGGTCTAATCGGGATGTCCGCAGCTTGAATAGGAGCCGCATGAAATGGACCCCGTACCTTAACTTCTTGACATATCAAACAAGACCGACAATAGAGAGTGATGTCCTTATGTACGCCTGGCCAGTAGAATGCCGAAAGCACTCTGGATTTGGTACGCGAAAAACCCATATGGCCCGCACATTGCGAGTCATGCGCATGTCGTAATATACGAGATCTCATACAGGATGGGACTATAATCTGAGAACATAAGGATGAATCTGTAAAGTGCAATCTTTACTATCTTGCAATATAATACATTTATATACTTATTATGTTCGCAAATATTTTGTAAACAAAGTATTTCCTTTTTAAGTGCTTAAGGAGAAGTCATTTTTGAGTCACTTCCCTTGAAAGGAGTTCCGTCATCTTCGATCGGTCTCCGCGGACGAATCTAGGCCTACTGCGAGTTATTCTTTGGCTGGGTAGGAATAGATTGTTCTTGCTTCAGTATATCTATGGCCTGAATTTATACGTAGTGTTTGTATGAGTAGGACGAGTCTGTCTTATATATGGATATCTTTACATTTCTAAGTCGAACTATGTTGGTTGTCGCTAGAAAAGGTCAAAGGCTATGCAGCGGAAGTATCGCTAGCAGGGGGTGTGATTCATGGCTGTAATCCTGTCGGGATGTCGAATTTTGTTGTAGCGGGCTTATCGCCGAAAAAGTGATCTATAAGTAGATGGGGAAAAGTGATAGTCATTTAGACATGTTGTATGTACTTTACCCCAGTGTTTATTCTCTTTGGCCAAGGAATGGCAAAGTTATATTTCGCATAGAAAGGTAAAACCACAATTTATTATGAACTTGGGCTTCGCCATCGTTGTCGATAAGCAGATGCACAGTGGTACTTTTGAAAAGAATATTTATTCAAAGGAAGATGACATTCCTATGTATCAGCACTAGATTATATGATATTATTCCATTACCTCTATGATAGAAGCTATGAAGAAATGAGGACATTTAACGAATGACCAATTTTGGTCTGTATCCAATAGTGAGTGAAGCTCACGAGAGAAGCACAGCCATGTTGAAATCCATATACTTTGTATTTATCGAGTGAGAAAAAGGGATGCCTGTACTATCGCTCGATGAACCAAGAGATCACTGCTACATGTGAGAACCCATGTCTGGGATTCCTATATCTTTATGGAATATATATATATTGAACTTTACGTGAAGGGATATTCGCTAGTCGAGGTTAGGTCTAGGAGCCTTCCTATATATTGGTTATGGACTGACGTGCCCAGTCAGTAAAGCCAGATGATTTACATGATGGAACTCTGAATGCTTATTTACGAATGCTCCATTATGATATTTGCCAAGCATGAATGCTAACTTAAGATGATATTCCTGTGATCAACATTATGCTGTCTATGTCGACATTTGTTCCTGTAACCATACACGTACTGTCCAAGTGTACGTCTCATTAAATGTTATAAAAAGACCACCGTAGTTCCAGTACTTCTTGAATTCGAACAGTGTGAGTATGAGTGATGTACTACCAACCTGTCAACTCTATCGAATCATTCTACCATTCGCGTTCTGACATTCATATACACACTCATTGTCTACACTCACATTCTTGTCGGAGCCTCATCACGTTCCAGGACAAGATGACCTGTATGACCAAAACTGTGCTGGGTTTAATGAGTTGACAATCGTTACACTTTACTACACCAGTCCCAACATCTACATTTATCAACTGGTGGACATTCACGGCATTTAACAAAATAAAAGCGTAATTTAACAACTGGTGGCCAGTATGAGTTTAACAGAATCCTTTTCTCGTATTACTCTAACCAAAATCCCATTTTTAAGTATAAAATCATGTCTAGATTTTGCAAGTTTGTTGCTGGTATTATTTTTGTTCACATACTGAAAATTTTTTTTAATGAATCATCATTCTTTTGCAATGTTGCAAACAACTCCCGGGAAATAGGAGCATCATCATCACAAGTGGTATGAACTGTAGGTTCCATAGGTGTATCATGCGACATATTAGTAGCTTGCGCTCTAGTCACTACTGCATTTGCAGTTTGAATATGTCGCTCTTCCCATTCAGCAATTTGCTGTGGTGTACACTCTTTAATACCATGTATGCGACCAAGTATCAAATCACAAATTGGATTCGGAAGGAGACAAGCTTGAATCTTTCCTGAAAAAAAAATGGAGTATTAAGATCAATAATAGCAGTGGCAAATGTTTCAATTGTGCCACCAAACGTTACACATTTGACAACCCGGCCCGTGGCACAACTTGGGTTGATCAGCGAAGTCCGGACGCCGACTGTACTGCAACCAGAGTCAAATAGGAGAGAGCATGAAATATTGTTGACAAATCCCTTGTTAAACTTAAGAGAGCCCTGTCCCTGGTGTACTGAAGCAGCAGTGGCCGTACAGACTGCAGGTAGACTAGGCAAGGTATGTCCGCAACGCAGCGTCGTGATCGCCCTGGGCTGGAAAAGAGTAGAGCATTCTGAACAATCTTTGACTTGGGTACAATCAAGAGAACAACACATAGCATTATGAGTTTCAGCTCCTTTACCCTGTTCAATGTTAGCCTGTGTATCACTAAAAGCGACATTAGAATGTCTATTCGTATTACTCAACGATCTATCTCGTCGACGCGATCGATTTTGATTTTTGTCATTAAAATTGCCATAATTGTAGTTTCTGCTAGAGTTAAAATTTGGATGAGTCCGATAATTTGTATAATTATCGTTATGATGATGTTGGTAAAATGGTTTATTTCCAAAAAATTGTTTGTTTTGCGGACCCTGAGATCTTGATCTCCAGTTTTTTTGTTTATTATAATGTCCTTGATTATTTTTAAAATTATTGTTACCAAAATCTCGCGATCTGTGAGCCTGGTTCCAAGAAACATTAAATGGAGCAGATTGTTGAAATTGCTTCCCTTTGTAAAAATTACCATTGTTAAAATTGTCATTATTTCCCTTATTGACATATCTGTCAGCACTAAAAAGAACGATTGCGTGAAAAATTGTTTTGTTGTGCTGCAAAAGCAACAGGCAATTCATTCTTAATCTGTGCATTACTTAGATCCATGTTTGGGTGAGCAGTGCAAAAATTTTTAGCATGTTCTTCTAAATTTTTCATTGATAAAGGTTTCCGTTCTTGCAAAAATGCGAGAAATGTAGGATTTACAGACGATAGTACCTTATCGCGCATCAGTAAATCGAAGAGACCTTCATATGACTTTTCAATTTTGGATAATTCAATCCATCTTTCTAGTGTTAGTCGTATTTGTGACAGAAAATCATTGAAATTTCTGCTAGATTGGGGTAGTAATGTATGAAATTTTAAACGATATTGGTCTTCTGTCATTTGGAATTTTTGCAGAAGTGCCGCTCTAAGAGCATTATAGTCATTTTTCTCACCAATGCTGGTGGTATGATAAACTGCTAATGCGTCCCCTGTGAGTAATCTGGATAAATATGTACAGTATAGAGCTTTATCCACGTTATAAGACACACAAGTGGCCTCAAACCTATCTAGGAAGAATATCACGTCATCAGACGGGGGATTAAATTTTGGTAATTTAAGGTGAATTTCCTTAAAATTATCATGTCTGGATGAAGTTTGGCTTTCAAAAGTTCTCTGAGAATTAGCTTCCTGAGTTAACCTAAGTCTCTCATATTCTGACTCTGCTAATTTCAGTTCATGCTGTCGTTTTTTTTTCATTCTCTTCCATCTCAAGCTGAAGTCGTTTTGTGTTTTGTTCAGCTATTAATCTTCTGTCTTCCATTTCCTTTTGTTTAACTTCCATTTCTTTTTCAGCTATTAATCTTTTTTCTTCCATTTTCTTTTTTGTTTATTTCCCATTTCAATTTTAAGTCTTTCTTCAGCCTCCCTTTGCTTCTGTTCTGCCTCTCGCTGAAATCGTTTCTCTTCTAATTCAGCGGCTAATCTCATTTTTTTCTCATTCTCCTCCGCCTCAATCCTTTTTTGATCTGCCTCAAATTTCAAATTTTCCAAACGTAAAGTTTCTAACCTTCTCTGATCAGCTTCTATTTCTTGAGCTTTCTTATATTCTGCAAGTGCAAATGCTTTTGCTTCCTCAGGAGCCATCTGAAGAGCTTTTGCTTGCTTAATGAAATAGTCTAAGGTAGCCATTATTCAATTTTATTATGTAATAATACTACTTAAAATTGTTACTACAACTCGTGGTCTTCGTTCCTGTCCTTAGAACGGTATAATGTTATCATATAATTATTAAATATGTTATTAATCAATAAATTTATGTAATCAAATGTCATGAAATGAACAACGAGAAAGACAATAGAAACATAACCGACAAGACATGATAAACTGGACGGTAGAACACAATCGTAGAAATAAAAAAAAAATAAAAATGTATAACTAAAATAGAATATCGTAAAAATATACGACGATAACTACGATCAGATAATTAACAGTACAATTGACAACACAGTGTAAAAACATAGGTTTTGTAAAAAACTAAACGACAGGAAAGGTGAGATGGACGCAAAATACAAACAAAATTCATCATAAAACTAAATTATGAATAAAAATAGCTACCAAAAACAACGATTAAACGTGACGAAACAGCTAAATAGATAATATTATAAGAAGCAACTAGCGATCGGAACTTCGGCAAGGTTTCTAGCCTTGTACCGGAACTATCGCTCAATTGAAACTTACAAGACGAGCCCTACAGAACGTCTGACGAAGAGCCCGAATTGGCTTCGAGATGGATCTCGTTCGTCAGATCAACCTCCCTACCTCCCACGAAGAATACACAACATATAACACTTAACACGAAAAATATGAAGGTGGACATATCACGGAAGGCACAACTAAGCGTAATAAAGTGTACAACGGAAACACGTTATACTCATCTCGCGTGCAGGTAAAAAAATCAATGTGCCTCGTCTCCGTGGATGTACGTCTACAGATAAAATACTTCGTTCTGCTTCTCTAGATTACAGCTCGCACGTAATAATGATGAAGAGATGATCTCCAAGTAATCAGTCACTGTGAAACTTGACGTGGAGGTTGATTGAAGACCTTGACCTTGGTAAACGTAAATTGAATCTGATTCATATCACGCTAGGATCCAAATTGAGATGATGTCGCCTTGAAAGTAAAAATTCTTCTTTTCAAACGATAATTTGGATGGGTACGTTCCTTGGAAGTTAGATATTTCCAGACCACACTGGAACACCATTTATTGTTGACTCCATTTTATCGTTGAGTTCAGTGAAGAGGTAAATTGAAACGCGAATGGTTAAAACGGAATGAATGTCAACAATGTTCTTCAAACGAAAATTCCAACAAGTATCGTTGAATTGGGTGAACTGGGCAAGTATTGGCAGCACACAAGTCGGTGATTACAGTACATATGTTTTATTGACGTGACACCAACGAAGTGGAACAATACAATCATAGTTACAGATGCGAAGATCATACGTCAAAATGTTAATATCACTGTTAATAGTTGTTGTAGATTCTCTAACAGTTAAGTTCTCTTATATTCCAGTGACTAAGGATCACTTCCATTACCATATAACAGACATGGTATTAACGTCCGTTGACCTTCTCCCAAGGACGTTTATTAAGGCAAACGGATTCATTCTCACGGAGCAATAATTTATATCATACTTGTAAGCATCCCAGACTTTCTTCATAAAATTCTTAGATAGCATATCCAATCCAAACAAAGGCAGATATAACAATACAACCAGGTTAGTGTTTCATCTTGGCTAACCTCTCGGTATCCATACCACGACTTTGGCATAGGTAAAACGGCATATTAAACATGTGAAGCATATATATATTCATTAACTTGATTCCACATATGGATTCTCCCTCTACAAAAGATTCCAAAGGCTATCGACTCCGTGTGTCCAATTCTAGGAATGTCATCTCCGATGAATTCCCGCTAGACCATTAACAGGAGCGGCCTGATACTTTAATTTACATAATTAAACTTGCCATAAGAAATGGGGCGACACTTACTTCATGCTTCCACTATTGGCTTCGCCATGAAGATCAATAGATACGAATACAACTGATGGCATCTTCAAATTTGCCAGGAATCAAAGAATAACACTGCGGACATAAATGTCGTCCGAGCTGCCCCTATCATGACGTCACAATCTACTCAACTAGGTTACACGTGCGTCCAAAGCAACTCACACAGCATTGTGCACGTCAGTGCGTGAATCAATCGAACGCACAAATAATATAACTATACAAAACTGGTGCGTACATTTGGCAGGACCGAAGACTACCCCCGTAGGTAATAAATGTACGTAACAACCACACTTGAGCTATAGGGAGAGTCTGACTTCGAGATAATTTTCTCCTTCAACAGATAATCAACTTCCTCCCTTAGTGCTTGGGCTTTCGCATAGGGTATAGGGTATGTTCTCATGCATACTGGGGTAGGGTTGGTAACCTTCATGTCGTACTCTAACAGATTCGTCCGACCTGGCTTATCTGTGAGCACATCAGCATGGGTTGCCAACACTTTTTGAGCCCTCTTCTTCTGCTCTGGAGTTAAATGTTCACTAATATTTACTTGAACATAATCCTCTGTAGTTGTCAGTGGATACTCCGTAGAGTGAAGTGGTTCACCGTGCATTTCAGTTGCTATGGCTAGGGTCATGATATGTGCAACTTCTGATGATTCCTTGTCATAGTATTTTTTAAGAAGATTGACATGATATACCTTCTCCTTTCCTTTCTTGTCAATCTTATAATTGGTCCTGGAAAGTTTCTCCAGTATGACATAGGGTCCCTGCCATCCAATCTGCAATTTATTATTGCTGCTTGGCAACAGTAATAACACCTTTTCACCCACCTCCAGTTCCCTATCCTTTGCTTTTTTGTTGTAGTAGGCAGCATGCTTCCTCCTGGCCTGTCTTAAGTTATCATTGGCCAGTTTCCAACCTGCTTTCAATCGAGATGTCAACTCGTTGACGTACTGGTATGAGGAAGTCACTGTTTTCTCTGCCTTTTCATCAGTCCATGTCCGCAGCAATGCTTCCAGTGGACCTTTTATTGGTCTTCCAAACAACAATGTAGCTGGAGCCAATTCAGTTGAGTTGTGGGGTACTTACCTATATGCAAATAGTGCAGCGGGTAAGTATGTATCCCAAGTATCAGGTTTTTCACTCGCCAGCTTTCTAAGGATTGAAATTAGCGTACCATTGAACCGCTCTACTTGACCGTTCCCTTGGGCATGGTAGGGACTACAATGATAGTGCCTGGCTTGAAATATCCTGAATACTTCTTGTGTTAGCTTTCCCTTAAACTGAGACCCATTGTCAGTCAATATCTGATGCGGGAAACCTAATCCGGTGAATATTGTCAACAGTGCCTCTGCCACATGCTTTGAATCTATAGCTGACATGGCCACTGCTTCTCCCCACATAGAGCAAGTATCAACCAAGGTTAAGATATATGCATTTCTCTTCTTGGTCCTAGTGAGGGGTCCAACAATATCCACTGCAACACGTTCAAACAAGGTTCCCATAATAGGCATTTCTCCCAGTGTTGCTGGTGCAGTCCTATGCCTAGGAGCTACTCTTTGGCATTCTGGACAGGATCTTACATATCTTTTTATGTCCTCTGTAATTCCTGGCCAAAAGTAGTGACAGGCTATCCTTTGTCCAGTGGCCCCTATTCCCATATGTCCACTGAAGGGTATAGCATGTCCTAGCGTCATAACCTTCTCCCTATAAGATTTTGGCACTACAAGCTGTCTATGCCCTTTAGGTCCTGTTCCAGCCTTTCTGTATAGTAGGCCATTCTTCATATACAAGTCTCCTTTCTCTGGAGGGTTATGGGCTTTAGGCAATTTGCCAAAACAAGGCTTCAATGTGCTGTCTGCTGCTTGAGCCTTTTTCATCTCTTCTGGATGAGTATTGATAGGATTCTCCTCCATTTTCCTGGAGCTTTCCCTGGTCTGGACTGTTGCCATAACTACAGGTTTTATAGGTTCTCCAAGGAAAACATACCTACACCCCAAAATCAAAGGGTAAATAGGGTCGTCCATCACTGCTGCTTTGATTTCTCCTTCCACATAGCGAGAACTTATGTTGATTCGAGCTATGGGTAGTGTCATGGTTCTTGTTCCCTTGATCGGTCCTCTGATTTCCACTGTTTCTGTGGTTATCTGGTCAGGACTCACTAGAGAAGAACACACAACTGAATCAAAGTCCAATCCTGTGTCATATAAACACAGTACTTGAGTGCCATTCACGGTCACTTCCTCACAGACAGGGGGATGATGGAAGTCTTTCTGACTTACTGCCATTTCCTTCCTTCCCTGATTCCCTGTTGTAAGACATGCAGCATGATGAGGAGGATTCTTTCTTCTGCAGTCCGCGGTATTGTGGTTACTCATTAGACAAGTTTTACACCACTTTCCTTCCTTCCGGTTAGGTGTCTTATCCGATCTTAGAGGGTTTTTGTCCTTTTGGTCAAACCTTTGTTTGTTCCTTGTGGTGTGGTCCTTTTGTTCATATTTGGTATAGTTTTGTGATGATTTGAAGTTTTCACCCTGCTTCTTCTTATTTCCTAATAATTCTGCCTGAGGTGCTTGATATCTCTCAGCAACAGTTACAATATCTTCCAATCTCTCTGCTCCTTGTTCCATGATAAACTTCCTCATTTCTTGAGGCATGGACTCTTTCACTTGCTCCATCATTATCATTTCTTTCAGATCCTGACACTTTCCTAAACTACTCCATTTTTCCAAATAAGTTTCCAGTCTAGCAGAGAATTGGTGATAGTTTTCTCCTGGAAGAAGTTTAGCGGTTCGGAATTTCTTTCTATATGATTCTGAGTTCTTTTCATATCTCACAAGCAGTGCCTGCTTCAGGATTTCATAATCTTCCTGGTCATCTCTTGAGAGCTTCAAATATACATCGTAGGCAACACCTCTCAATCCCTGAGATAGTTTAAGACTCCACTTTTCTTTCACTAAGCCATAGGTAGTGGCAAGTCTTTCGTATCTATCCAGGTACGACTCAATGGCGTCTTCTTTCTCAACAAATGGGTCCAGATGAAAATTCATGGCCCCACTTGAGGTGCTCTGGATGGAGCTATTCTCAGAGTGAGGTGAGCTACCACCATTATTGCCAGTATTTGCCTGAATTTCAAGCTCTTTTAATCTCAACTGATGGTCTCTCTCTGCTTGTAATTTCCTTTCCTCAGCTTCAGCCTCCCATTTCTTGAATTCAATTTCTAATCTTTTGGTTTCTCTCTCAGCTTCCAGTCTTTTGTCTTCTCTCTCAGCTTCCAGTCTTTTGGCTTCTCTTTCAGCTTCCAGCCTTTTGTCTTCTCTCTCAGCTTCCAGTCTTTTCGCTTCTGCTTGCAACCGCCTTTCTTCAGCCTCTAATTGCAACTTTCTTTCTTCCCTATCCATGTGTTTGTCCACTTCTGCTGTGACATACTGAGTGAGAGCATCACCTGTCATATTTAATTCCTTACCCATCTGCATGATCGCAGTTCTGAACTTCACTAGATCAGGCATGGCGTTACTTAGATAGGGTATGTATATTTACTATAACCAAATTATTGTAATTAAACTTAATTACTTTAAATGTACAAAAGATTTCCGTGCAACTTTGTGAGCATCAACTATTTACTGAGTACTAAATGGTACTCCTCCTAAGAAAATAATTTTAAAAAAATCCTAAAATATAATTTTTTTTCTCCCAAAAATCTGTTTCTAATGTTATCTATGGGTGGCACAAGATAGAATGTAGATAGATGAATAGACTAAGTATGGCTCAAGATATACAGAAATATCCCAGGAACGAGCCCCCAGTGTGGCGTGAAGTTTTATTTGGCTCACAGAAATAGAATTTCTGCAGAAAATGGTGAAGTCCCAGTGTCTGAGAGAACTACTGGTATCACAAATTAGTTACGGCTGTGAATGATCTGATCTCGAAACAATAATAGAGAGGAGACCGACATAAAGTGCCACCTCCGCTGTGTAACTAACTGTGATATTAAAAAAGAAAACAAGGAAACAGATTTTACTTAACAATGATAAAATTGACAAGTCGTTCAAATACAATTTCCTTATTATTTATTTAGTATATACACTATCTACTCTTGTGCTGAAGGGTGAATGTTGAAAAATGGAATGTAATGAATTTGTAAGTTTACATATGATTTACAAATATTTATATTTATATAGATATGTAAATATATTATAACAAGTTTTCCAATTATAGGAACAAAAACTATATCAGCTGTGCTGTTATTCAATTATAGTACATGTATCAGCTGTGCTGTTAATTAAGGATATAACGTTTATCAGCTATGCTGTTATTTACGTATAATTTATCCACTATGATCTTATTATTGTCTCTTGCTACGCTAATTCACGTTTTCTTCATTGACTTAGATTTTGCTCACAATGCCGACAGAAATGATACTAATGTGTACTCATCTCTTAGAAGTGCTGTCCTTCTTGGTTTGGTTGACACAAACACCAGCTGTTGATCGTTTCGTTAGCCCACCCAAGACTGAGGGAGACTAAAGATGTAGAGTCTTGACAACCTCTATGCTCCTGCGGAGTTCCAGGCAACTGGATTGACGACCCACGATCTCAGTTTTTATGACACGTATAAAACCCTCTAAGATTCAAACCGGCCAGATTTTGACTCGACTTAGCAAAGCAGGCTGCAGGTCATTGCACTCCAGGTAAGCTATAAATCAAGGTGACAGCTTCTCCTCTTCAGTCGGTCGGTATCTCTGGCGTCGTGTCGGTGATGTGTGATTATGCATAAAATCCGCCCGATTATATAGGTAGGTGAATTCTTAAGCAAGGCTTTTGGTTGGTTCCTGGCGGAGCAAGCTGATTGGTTTCCTGCAGTTTAGTACCTTGTCTCATACAGCCTAATTTTATTCAGTTTTATTCCGCCATCTTTCGTGAACAAGATGGCCGTTAATTTATTCAGTCTCAGAGACTGGTGAACGTTGCTCGTTGATTGGGTGAAGCAAATCTGTATCTCGACATAGTGATTAACAAAGTAGTGGGTTACACTCGTTTCACGACAGTAAGCCTGACACTAATAACAACATAAGAGACATACGAAAACCCAACGGTAACAGACGTCTATTTGACATCTGTCTCCTATATTCAGATGATCAAGTTTGACATTTATCTCTTACATACAGATGATCAAGTTTGACATTTATGTATTCAGATGATCAAGTTTGACATCCATCTCCTACATGCAGCGAAGTATGTGATCTGCAGAGATAATCTGTGAAATATAAAGAACAAGTATTTAGAGAAAGAGAGATGTGAAGATAGAGAGAGTGTGTTTGTGTGTGTAAGAGAGAGTGATAGAAGAGAGGGAGAGAGAGAGAACTATTTTTCTTATCAATATTAAAGTGAACATCAGCCAATACTCGTCAATTCATCAATTCACCAAAAACATTTATATCCACTTTATGACCAACACGCAGAGACTATGTCATTATATATGTTTGTGTTGTTTCTCGCCGCGACCATTAGACCAACCAAACGGCTGCACAAACACGACTCAATAAATAGCTCTTTTTTCACTAGTCTATCTTACACTTCACATTTGTAGCTTTCCTACGTCCCGTTCCCAAGACCTGGAGTTCATAACGAGTTTCGTATCCTAGTAAATCTTACCGTGTTCAACATTTTCGTTTACCAGTATATTTTATATTTACTACAGTTCAAAGCACATCTGCACGTTTTGGCAATGTACATAAAAGATTTGTACGTGCGTTTACTTCCCCTATCGTATTTTCATACCAGAGAACATATCTGCTTGGAGCTGAAGATTACGGGTGTTAGATGGGAAATCCAGGTCCTCGAACACGTTCAGAATGCAAGCAACTATAATTTGAGCTGCACTGACTTGACTTTCACGGGTCGCAGATATTTTTGCTTATAAATGTTGGTGTAAATTAAGATAAAGAGGCTCACCTGATCACCCCTATAAGGATTACCACATTTTCCCTGGACTAACATATCGGAATGTGAACTGCAAGAAATACGTAATTTACAAGTTGATTGTAAAGTTCACTCAATATTTTTAAATGTTTATGTTCACACTTGCGCATGAAATTGTGTCAAAATAAGGAGCTAGGACTGTCAAAGGAATAATAATTACGTTTTTTAAGTTTGTTCCCTGGGAAAGAAAATAAAAATAAAATAAAGTCTAAAATCCCCAAGAAACGGATGTTTCGAAAGACAGGAAAAAAAATTGTTGCCCACAACGAAGTCACGTGTTGAAAAGGCTGGATCTCACACTGTGTTGTTATGTTAATATCGTTTGATTTAATCAAATAACAGCTAATTCTCTTTATTGTGACGTTTAGTTCATATAAATTAGTTAGATGTGAGTGAAGAAATGACAGTTAAAAAACAGGAAGCTACTTCTAAATTACCCTGTCTACTCAACGCCATTTCTTTTCCCTTTACGTTACGAAGCCACCTCTGTTGGTATCTCCTTTACATGAAACCTGTAAGAAAGTAATCATGTACTCTCGCAGCAGTAATTTCTGCAGCAATATGTTTTACACGATGAGGTTGCCAACCATCTGCCCAACCGCATATTAGTTTCCCTTTATAAAATGTCTCAATGGGTAGTAGTTCTATTCCGTCATTGTCTCCCCTGAGACGTCTAGGAACTACACAGCGGACACTACACATACCTGTAACCTAATTCTTAAATATCGGTAACATAATTATTATGTTGTCAAAAAGTGACAGGGACGACTCGCCGCGGAGACTCAAATATTGACATGAGAAAGACAGCTGAGCCCACAAGTACTAACGCGTTCAGCAGTCAACGGAGCCGCCATGGAAGACCTAGTTTATGAGACGAGGAAAGGAATCGTACATGCTATAATTATCTAAAATTCTTAACAATTTACAGCCTAGGGTTTGCAAAATTCCGAGAACAGGTCCGTGCAGAATCGCCGTTATGTAATAATAAGAAACTTTATAGAGATGATTACAACAAATGATCATAATTTGATAATCGTGAGGGATTACCCCGTTTGACTAACGTTTAGGCCGTCTTTGGGAGAGTGAGGGAAAAAATAAACAAACAAAAAACGTCACGCAGTTTCAGTGGTTCGGAAAATGGTGAACATAGATGCATACAGCATCGCCGTGCTGAATTTTTAATAGTAGTCTGTAAAAATGGCTGTTTAGTGGATTAAAATAGTCTGAACGAAGCAAAGTTAATAGAAAAGGTGTTTGTTTAATAGTTTTTTTTTGGGGGGTGTCACCAATATATTGTTTATTGTTTTGTAGTCACCTTTTCCCCGTTTAAGCTACTTCCGCTTCTGATACTATTTCTGGACCTACCAACTTGGCATCACGTGCGATGAAGACCGTGAACGAGATAACGGTTGAAGACTCAAGATATGGAGATCAATGGCGTGATAAGCGGGCGGAGAGAGAAAATACTATTTCAAATGAGACCATCAAGACATAGGTAGAAAACGATGGAGATCTGAGAACATAAAGACAAAGGTAGAAAACGATGGAGATCTGAGAACATCAAGACGGGTAGAAAACGATGGAGATCTGAGAACATCAAGACATAGGTAGAAAACGATGGAGATGTGAGAACATCAAGACACAGGTAGAAAACGATGGAGATCTGAGAACATGAAGGCACAGGTAGAAACGATGGAGATCTCAGAACATCAAGACATAGGTAGAAAACGATGGAGATCTGAGAACATCAAGACATAGAAAACGATGGAGATCTGAGAACATCAAGCCTCTGGTAGAAAACGATGGAGATGTGAGAACATCAAGACACAGGTAGAAAACGATAGAGATCTGAGAACATCAAGACGGGTAAAAAACGATGGAGATCTGAGAACATCAAGACATAGGTAGAAAACGATGGAGATGTAAGAACATCAAGACACAGGTAGAAAACGATGGAGATCTGAGAACATGAAGGCACAGGTAGAAACGATGGAGATCTCAGAACATCAAGACTCTGGTAGAAAACGATGGAGATGTGAGAACATCAAGACACAGATAGAAAACGATGGAGATCTGAGAACATCAAGACAGGTAGCAAACGATGGAGATCTGAGACCATCAAGACATAGGTAGAAAACGTTGGAGATCTGAGAACATCAAGACATAGGTAGAAAACGATGGAGATGTGAGAACATGAAGACAAGGTAGAACACGATGGAGATCTGAGAGCATCAAGACAGGTAGAAAACGTTGGAGATCTGAGATCATCAACTTTCAGTGAGGAGTAGTCACGTCATCTCATTAGATGTGCTTACTGTTGATCCCATTCTTGTGGCAGCCTACTCTTGTATTGTTTCAAGTATGTCACTGCCTTCTTTTCTACCCAGGTTCATTACTGTGACGTACGTCTAGTTCGACAAGTGAATTTTCCCTGATTTGATGGATGATTAAAGGGACTTTAGCTTTTCATAACATTAGAACCCCTGAACATTTGTTGTAACTTTTTGGTTTCGCCAGAGCGAACCGATTCCACCGGGACTCATTTAGTATGCGGCATGAGATCTAAAGACACGGAGACGATCCCCGAGTTAAAGTCGCGAAGGAATTTATAATTAATAATTTAGTTAAGTCCTATATTTATAGATGTGTGTTTAACCACTAAAACTCGCGCAGTGTTTTATTAAATACATAATTAAATACGCGAGCGTATATAAAATAGTCTTAACGGGAAATTCATCGCGCTTGAGAAGGTTATTTGGTTTTCGGTATATTACATGTCTTTTTTTCTTTCATACAGAGTGATCGTAACCTGTGCGATCCCAGCATTAAGAAAGCAATAAAGCAAATCAATCTAAGCAAAGCAAAGCATAAACAGTGTGTAGAGTTCCCCTGACGCAGAACTTGTTGAGACTGTGTAAATTTTTAATCTTTGAGGCGATTCTATGTTTGGAATTCCGCTATCTAACTTATAGCAAAGAAAGCACACCCAAAGACAAATTTAACCCACCATCAAGCCAATTAAGTCGTAACGGGAAGAAGAACACTGGCCCGAGCTTTGTTAGTTTACTGATACAGAGAGAGAATACATATTTTTTCCTGGACAGTGATGTGACTAGTTTTCTCACTGGACTTAAACCATACCTCACGGATAAAGTGTACCAGCACGCGTAAGAATTTTATTATCAGCGGCAAAGTCAAATAGACCACTCCATCCTCACCCCGGTATCAGAGACCGTGCCCTCCCATAGAAACTGTTATTAAGAAAAGAGACACAATTACGGATTCATTTTCCAGCGATTACGGGATCCTTTTAGGTGCTGACCGCCTACCCGCTAATCTGGGGCTAGAACTTGAACAAACACTCATACATTTAGTTTGAGGTGTAACTGCTGTTGTGTTATGCTATGGAGTGCCAGATTTTTTCACAATCGGTAAGTGAGAGCAAGATGAGTGAAGGCCTTTACTAGCGCGTGTATGAATGACAGGAAATTAAATCTTTTGTGTAACCATTTTGTTAACTTGCTTACCTGGTAATATATATCTTTTCTGTATACCCTACATTGTTCGTTTAAGTGGGATAGTTGATAATTTGTTAACTCTGTTTAAAACCCCCTCCTTTTCATTTGCTTAGTAAAGGGAAGAACAAATTGGGAAGAACAGGATTTCTTTCTACCACCTATACCTAATTTTGTAACACCTCTTTTCAGAGTAATTAACTTTACTGTTAGGTTAACTTACCTACGTTCCTGATAACTATTTAGCTTTGGACTGGGTTTATCTTTGTCTAATAAGCGGGACGGGCTTAGTCGATACCAATCTTCTTCACCCCCTCCCTACCTTGTTATTTGCATTTTTCTGTAATTTTGATTATTCTTGTTGTAAACAATTGATTATTTTAGTGATTGTCTTTTTTTAACTTTAATAAACATCATAAACTTAATCTTTACGGTGTTGGACTACCCAAAGCCCATAAAATTTCCCCTATTTGTTTAAGATAGTTGTATCCACGTCGTCCGTGTGTTTGAAGCACCAAATCGGTGTGAGCGCAGATGTGTGTCTGGAAAACTGGCAAATAATTGTTTGACCAGGAGAGTGAAAGAGAAGATTGAGAGAAACGATTTGTCGTAAATAAGTCTGTCTTCACTCTCCTCCAGCACTTTGTGGAGCATGTCGCGAGGTGTTTTGAGGAGATAGGACAGCTTGAATGGAATGGAAGAATAAAGATAATAATGTCTTATTGATAGCTTCCGAGTTTGAAGAAACTGCCTCTCCTCGGGAAATAGTGTACTAGAAATTTACTTAAAAGAGAATTCTGGTACCTAAACAGGATATTTTCTGGACGATAAATTCTTCCTCAAGAATCCTACAAGAGGACTGCGTAAAGCTCACAAGGTTGAGAAAGAGATTTGGTGTCCAGCCACAATTAAAATATCCCGTCCCAATAGAAGTTAATTGAATTATGGCTGAGGGCCCAGGGTGTAGATTTATATTTAAAACAAAATACAGCCCAAATAAAGTTAACAAGAAAAATAACAACAGACTCTGTTATGTAAAGTTGAATAAAAGGGTATAGAATCTCACATTTCTTATTATACATATAAATATGAAAAAGTTTAGCTCTACTGTTTTATAAAATAAAACAACTAGTTTGGTCATCACTTGGACCAGAGATCTTTTCTATGGTAGTGTTGCTGGTAGGTGTTAATACTCATCTCCTCAAGGACTGTAGTAGCTGCGGAGATGATTGTGGTTCGGACTCTCTTGGGTGGGTCTGCCCCAGCAGGTTGGTCTCATAACAGTTAATGGGTTCAGAGGGTGTCAGAGTTTGCTTCCCTGGACTCAGTGCACATCACAGATAAGGATGGGGTAAGTCACCTCTGCTGAATGCCTCTTCTGTTTATGGGATGTGTGGTATGGTTACTGGGTGATAGGATATGGTTGGGTATGGTAACCTGGTTTTTAGGGTATGGTGGGTAGGGGTAATCTTTTGTACCATGGACTCGTACCCTGGACCTGGTTTAGGTATCTGGTAACCGCAACCTGGTTTAGTACTGTGTAACCGCAACCTGGGTTTGTACTTTGTAACCGCAACCTGGGTGGATTTGCTCAACGAATTCACTAAGGATATTTGCAACCAGAAATGCCCACTCTTAGGGCCCATAAACTCACGTCTGCTTCGAACGATGGTTACAAGAAGAATGACCGCTTAAAATTCCCTCCTAAAATTCCAGCTGGCTGTTCCAGGCAGGGGTGGTGTGACGTACGTCTAGTTTGTCAAGTGAATTTTCCCTGATTTGATGGATGATTAAAGGGACTTTAGCTTTTCATAACATTAGAATCCCTGAACATCAGTATTGTTGTAACTTTTCATCAACAAAGAGTAGCGGCTAGGATCAAAGCAGTCAAGAAGATCCACAGAACAGAGAAGCAGATGTTTAGCATCTCCGTACGAACACTGAACCGTTCGCAAGATTTCTTGCCCGAAAGACGGAACGCTCAGCGTAGCGGATACGATCTGAGGAATCAGGAAACTCACCGCGAACGAGGCTAGTCTCGCCGGAATTTCACATGCTCGTGCGAGTAGCCGGAAACGAACGTAGATCGGAAGCCAGTCGGGCCATCGTGGTTAGCATGGCGACTAAATAACTTCGACTTCCCCTGGGAACTGAAGAGGCGCGAAATTTTCACATGTACCATTTATCTTGCCTTTCTAATAGATAAATACAGAATCTGAAAAGGGCAACGTATCATTCGTTCTGACAGAATTCTAAGATTCACTAGCAAATAGTTAAAAATTCCTGCTAGATTTCATCTAAATTGTTGGCTATTGGAGTGAAATTCTTTTTCTGTGCAGACGGTAATTTATACATTAGCTTCGAGTGATCGGTGGTCTAGTTATTTCATATTTAGTTCACTGGATTGTGGTGTAAATTTAACCTTATTAAATAAGCCCATCTTCAAAGTTCTAGTGCCAACTAAATGCTACATCTATAAGTTTATTTCCTAATACAATAGCCGCTTAAGGGAATTATAACTTTAATACAGTTTAGTTCTGTATAAATAGATGTGCTTTCAACTATTAACCTCACGGGGAGTTTTTTTTTTCTCTCTTGCTTTATTAATTGAAGATGCGAGTGCAGAAAATAGGTAAACTGTAAATGTATCGCGCGTTAGATTTTAATATGATTTTATTGTATTTCATGTTTTTTCTATTGCATCCAGAATGATCTTTTGAACCTCGCATCCCAGCAATTAAGCAGCAATTAAGCAGCAATTAAGCAGCAATGAAACATCATTTAAGCAGCAATTAAGCAGCAATTAAGCAGCAATGAAACATCATTTAAGCAGCCATTTCGCAGCAATAATATATATCTAGAGTCTTGCCGACTCAGTTCGATTACTCCAGTGACTTATGAACATATTTGAAATTTAATCTTTGTGGCGATCCTGTTGGGATTCAGCTATCTGAAGTATACAGAAATAAAGCAAACCCAAAGACTATTTTAAAATCCCAATTCATAAAGTCGGTTTTTATAGTTATCAAACTGGAAGAAAAACAGTCAACAGTAGCAATATTTTACTCACTGCTCTATTCGTGAAGAAGAACATAGATTTCCCTGACACTGTCTGTCAAGCATAATCATTGGATTTTACCACCCCCTGAAGAACTTACCTCAGTGTTTTTGTAGTTTGTGACATTACTGCAAAAGAAAGTTATCTCCACCAGCTGTGCCAATCTTAGACACCACACCATTCCTCTCACCTAGCCAAGTGCCTGTGCCATTCTTTAGGAACTTTACCTAATAAACAAACAGTACCGTTAAACTTCAACGTCCAGCGATTTCGGGACACTTTGTTAACTTCAACAACCCGCTAATCTGGGGCTGTACACGGAAGAAAATACTTTTTACCTAAGCCAAGGTTTAGTGCTGTTTTTTTATGTATTTCCTATGAAGTGCCAGAATTCACCATTTGGTAAGTCTGTGTGTGTGTGTGACTGTGTGCTGGCCAGTCAAGCGTTTTTTTTAATGAAAAAAGATTTAATCTTTTTACCTTTATAATTAGTTCAACCTAGTATTAAGGTGTACTGCATTAATTGTACGGGATTTCTCCTAGTGGGATTTAACGGTGAGCATTCCCCCCTCCCGGGAAAATTGGTTGATTAAAGGAAAACATTTGATGACCCCTAGCTTTTCCTTTACCACTTATTACTGTAACCCCCTTGACTCAGAGTAATAAATTTACCATTGGGTTAAATGGCCTATCTCTGATCATCATCATCACCACCCCCCCCCTTCTCGTCTTTGGGACCCGGTCTTTTCTGTTAGTAAATACAAGCGGGAAAAGGTGCATTGGATATTTCTCCTCAGAACCCCCCCCCCCCCCCCACCCCTGTTATTTTGTGTTTTGTAACCCATGATTTCTGACTGTACATTGATACTTACTTGTAACGTGATTTTATGATAATAAAAGTATTAAAAACTTTATTAGCATTGGTGTCGGCTGGCCTAAAACCCAAACATTTCCCATATTTGTTATCGTAGTGTGTATTCATGTACGTTGTGCGTCAGAATCACCAAATCGGTGTGTGCGCATGAGCGACTGGAACTGACAAACAACTGTTTGTTCAGAAGAGTGGTAGGAATAGTTTTTGAGAGACAAATATTGTCGTAATAAGAGACTGTCCTTACTCTTCCCCAGCCCTTGTGAATCTACTACAACACTTTCCTAAATCCTTATTCTCACAGAGCCATCACTATCATTCTACACTCTAAAGGACCAATATCCATCAGAACTCTCTCAGATAAAAATTACGACAAATAAATGGTTAGCTCGTCCCGGATTCTGAGCCTAGTTTAAATAGAGTGTGGTTGATTGTCTTTGTGAAGTAGGGTATAATCAAAAAAAAAAAAAGTAATTACTTCCCCTAGACAAAGCCTTTTAGTATTTTGGGCCGACCACACAATAAGTATTACAGGTTTGTTCTTTCCACAGGAGCAAGAAGTTAGTGATTAAAATATTTGTCACCCTTGTATTCTCTGGCAGAGAAAATTGAAATTTTATTATATAATTGCTGGGATGGCGTGATTGGTTTTACAGTCACTAAAGGTTTTTGAAGTTAAAAAGAGTTGAGCTTAGCTAAAGACGCCTTGTTCTGACTTTTTAAGTCTAGTTAACATCGTCTCTTCTCATATAATTGACTTCAGGGGGAGTTTTTGTAGTGGAGAATTAAAATTTCAGGAAATTTTTTTTTAATTGTTTTAATAAAAATGTTCTATACTTTTAGTAAAAGTAAAATTTTTTCCAGTGTAACTTACCATTTTAGTGGCATTAGTCGCTTGCGTTTAGAGCCTTAATTGCCAGAAAACAGCAGCGATAAGTTAACACATTTAAGGTAGGAGGTGACACAAGTAAATTTATACTTTGTGTTTTTTTTTCTCGTAGCGAGTTTGAGTTTTTTTCCCCTTCTTGTTCTTTCTTGCTATTCTCTAATAGTAGTAGCATCCAGTTCTTTAATCATGTCAGAGAGGATTCAGATGAGATCCATCCTAAGGCTGGAGGCGAAAGAATCAGGTTTAGAAGGAGAAGCCGCTAACGTGTTTGTCAACCAGGAACTTGAAAGGTATGACGCGGAAAGGAAGGAAGCACAAGAGAGAGCAGAGAGGAAAGATGCTCAAGATAGAGCAGAAAAGAAAGAAGCGGAGGAGCGTTTATTGGAGCAGAAGAAAATTGAGGCAGAAAACAAGAAAATTAAGGCAGAAATGGAAGCCCGCAGAGAGAGAGAAAGGGAGCGGGAAAGACAACATGAACTGGCGCTTAAGGCTTTAGAGAGTCGGGGCGCCTCTACTTCGAATAAGGGAGAGCCGTCTTCGTCCCAGTCCCAGTCAATGGATCTCTCCAGCACTCAGTCTGCCCAATTAACGGCGATGTCTTTTGCTTTAGAATCTTTTCCTAGCCCCAATGAAAAAAGTGACAGCTACCTAGAAAAATTCGAAAGGCTCGCAAATCTGTATGGGTTAGAGAGTTCCCACTGGGCACTTAAGCTCTCAACGTCACTAAAAGCTAATGCTTATGACGTATACACAAAGCTGGGACCGAACCAACATGATTACGACATGCTAAAGAAGGCCTTGCTAGAACGGTTTGAGATGACCGCCCGAAAATTTCTGCAAATGTTCAGAAACAGCCGGAAAGAGAGCACGGAAACATTCCCGCAGTTCTCTTCACGTCTCACGGGCTATTTGACAAAGTGCATTGAATTATCTGACCTACCTCTTACATATGAGAAACTACTTGAACTTGTTCTTGTGGAACAGATAAAGTCAACTTTGTCAAACGAAACCCGTAGATTTTTGGCTGAACAGGGCGCAGTCAGGCTTGAGGACATACTCAATAAGGCAGAACGCTATACCAATGCAATGGCCGAACTTCCCAGCACTAAACGTAAACCCACAGATGAGCCATCTCGTAAACAAAATCTACAGCAGTCATCCTATTCCTCTAATTCCTCTCAGAACTATAACCAACGAGAAAATAATACCCAGAGACCTCCCCAGGAAAAATCGAAATTCTACAAAACCCGATTTTCCCCCCCCCCCCCAAACAACAATTCTGATCAACCCACCAAGCCTACGTGGCAGCGCGGCCACCAAGGTCAAGGAAAAGGGAAGACCCCTACACCAGGAACGTCTGATCAGGGCAAACAAACCGGTTCAAACCGCGTCGGATGTTTGCATACAGCCTCGAAAGGTAGAGTCAATGTCAGTGATTCTAAATCTGAGGGGGCCCGACCCTCAACTCGAGGAACTGTAATTTTGAATGGTACCTCAACTACTTGTCTCTTTGACACTGGACTAAGCTTTAGTTGTATTGTCGCCAGACACCTAGTAAAACCAGGTCAGGAGACAGAGGAAACCGTCAAACTTAGTGGAGTTTTCAGGAGTGATGCACCCAGGACGCTTCCTATCGCACTGGTAGAAATACACTCTGACTTTGTCAGAGGAGTTATTAAAGCGGCCATTATGGATGATCCTATCTACCCAGTTATCCTGGGATGTAGATATGTGTTTATTAGGAGACCAAAGGAGCCGATTGTGGCAGCGGTAACCACAAGAGGGCAAGCCAAGAGGGAGCCTGCGCCAAATTTGTTGCCGAACGAACTGAAGGAGGCGCAACAAAAGGACCCTACTCTGGAGCCCTGCTTTAGAAAACTGCCCATGGCTAAGGACCCAAGACACAACGGAGACATCTTTTCTAAGGACGGCGTATTGTATCGTAGAATGGGCAACCCGGACACGGGGAATAACCAGCTCCTAGTACCGACGCAGTACAGAAGTCAGATCTTAGAAATGGGGCACTCTCTTCCCTTTAGCGGACATATGGGACAAAACACCCCTATTCAGCGAATAAAAAACCACTATTGGTGGCCAGGAATGAACTCTGACATTATCAGGTACGTGAAATCCTGCGCCCAGTGCCAACGGGTAGCACCCAAGCGCTTGACACCCCCAGTACCTATGGGGCAAATGCCAATGGTGGGTACTCCATTTGAACGGGTTGCTGTCGACATCATTGGACCCCTGGAAAGGACCAAAAGAAAGCACAGGTTCATCCTGACTTTAGTCGACACTTGCACAATGTGGGCCGAAGCTGTACCGCTACCATGCATAAATTCCAAGCATGTCGCAGAAGCCCTCGTGCAAATCTTTACACGGTTGGGATTCCCTCAACAAGTTTTGACGGACAATGGATCCCAATTCCGTAGCCTGTTAATGGAGGAGATCTTTAAGATCTTGAGGGCCAAACATATCCACACAAGTCCCTACCATCCGGCCGGAAATGGGCTCGTGGAACGTTTTAATGGCACCCTCACCACCATGTTACGTAAGCTGGGTCAGGAGAAACCGGAAGACTGGGATCTATATATATCGGCTGCCTTATTCGCCTACCGAGAGGTTCCCCAAGCGTCTACGGGATTCGCGCCAGCTACACTTTTATTTGGCAGACCTATTAAGGGGCCACTAAAAGCCTTACTTCGGTCCCTGACAGACCAAAAGGCTGACGAGACAGTCGTCTCTGCAAGCAAGTATGTAGCTCAAGGAAAGGCTAAAGCTAGGATGGGATCTAGCTACTACCAACCTTACGAAAGCCCGCACTAAACATGCTAAAAGATACAATAAAGCTGCAAAAGAGAGAGAACTACAACCAGGGGAGAAAGTTTTGTTGCTACTTCCAACCGGAAGCAATAAACTTCGCATCGGATGGCAAGGGCCGTTTACCGTCCTTAAAAAGATCTCACGTACCAATTAGAAGATCTCCATCAAAGGATAGGAGAAGGTCTTCCACATAAATCTGCTAAAGAAATATTTGGAAAGACCGGTGCCATCCTCCGAGCATCTCCTGGCTGTCGCCATAGCAACGGAAGACGAGGAAGATGATGATGGTTGCATGGAGTATCCACTGTGTGGCGCCGGCTAATGCCCGCCACACGCTAGAAAATATATAGGATTTTGGTGCTGATGAGCGCTGCACGATAGTAATTTGTCGATATGTGTATTGCGCACATGACGTGAGCAGTGTGGAAAAAAGATGGACAGAGCGTGTGTTGACCCTGAATGGGCGACTTGTGTATGTGTATTCTCCCCAATGGTAGAAATATGGGAAATTTAAAAGAGAAGTGTCTTGAAACATATTAATGTTTATTAAATACAACGGAAGGTAGGAATAGGAATGAGGTAATGTTTATATGGACCTACGGATTATAGGAGTTGCTGAATCTACCTAATTATGCATGCTGTGTAATGATGTATTGTCTACGTGAATAATAAATGGAATGTTACTAAAATATCCAGCTGTTATATTGATCGTTGTGTGGAATCTTCGAGTCATAGAAAGTATCGTTAATGAACTATTGTGGCTGTCCTGAATCTTGTGGACCTATGCTATATAAACCTAGACACAGTGTGAAAACGAGCACAAACAATCAACTGAAGAATATAAACTTTTAATCCCACAGATATGGGAGGCTCGTTCCGTTGGAGAGGAATTAATTATTTGGAATTTGTACAATGCTGTACTGTGGAAAGTACGCAATATATCAAGCACACGAATTTGTGGAATCAATAGAAATTGCAATTTTTCGTACGAGGTCATGCCAAGACCTTGGACTGTTGGGAAGACATTAATACCAAACAACATATATTCTATTAAAGTCGCTGAATAGACATTTGACTGCCTACGAACAGATATGAAATTTCGACACAATATACTGCGGTCACAGGTTACTATGAAGAATATTGTCACCTCGAGGCCATTTCACGTTGAATCGGTGTAGTGAACCATTACATCAAGGTCACCTGAACGGACTTGTAAATCCTAAAATAAACTTACCAGTGGACATTTATTATACCAATAATATGAATCGTGAGAAGCATGACGGTATCCAGAACCAATCTTTTGGGTCTTTCAAGTCTGACAAGTCTTTCAACCCTGATGTCCGAGAAATCATTTCGTTTGTCTGCAATGGTCAGGAAGGATGATTTAATCTTTTACGTACGTCACCAAACAGATTTGCTGACCACTTGGATTTCCTAAGTAGGAACAGGGAACGTCTTGTACAGGACACTTATACGCGTTGTGCAACCCAGACTTTACATTCTTTTCTTGACCCGTGTTTATTGCATAGATTCAAGGCCACTTTGCGAAGTTGATGCTTTTTTGTTTACAACGAGGATTGGCGGTCGTGGATTTTAATCATATAAGCGAATATATGTTTGTAAGGTCATGGTCTCCGGTCCTAAAAATGTCAGGCACATCTTATTTTTGTGTATCTTTTATGTTTTATGTTTTCTTGTGGGCGACACTCAATTATATCTTTGGATGAATTTAGTTGTCGTCGTTCTATAGATTTTGATTGTATTGATCTCTTTCAGGGATTCAGCATTTAGTGCTGTCGTATTTCCGCTCTGACTGAGATTAATATTTTCTTTTTTGTTTAGCTGTGCTGTCGAGTAACATATTGTCGTGGAATTCTTATTTAGTTCAGTATTATTATGTTCGTACCTGTAGTTCTTCTCTGACTTTCTTTTTAATATGTACAGCAGTTCTATGTGATTGTATCTCGTCCTGTACTGTTCATTGACGGTGGAAACAACTGTTTTATTATATGGTAAGATTTTATGACTTTTTACACTGTTGTCTTTTTCCTGATTTGTTTCCAGCGTTGTCAGTTAATCTTTTGTCTAATGTGATAGTATGGCATGCTTTTAAATAGGTAGTAAAGGCGATATTTAGTACTGGATTATAGTATATTGTTAATTGCTGATATGTTAATATATACGATGATTACGGATACACTGTGAGATTAGTTGATAAGTATCATATACTTCAGAGACAAGTATATCACACAAAACGAATAAATACTGTACATACAGTTGGTTTTGAAAAAGGTTTGAATTACCTTACGACTAAGTATAGTCATTGGGCAACAAGTGGGAGAGATATACATTTTGAATCTATAGCCCATTACTCTTTAATTTCAGTATGGCTGACTTTGTGAAGGTTAAGGCTGGATTTATACAGAATGGGAAGGACTTGAATTTCTCGGGTGATGATCTTATAGCCTATGTAAATAAAGAAATAGCGGAATACAAAGAAGAGAAAGAAAGAGAAGAAAAAAAGACAAGAGAAGGAAAGAGAAGAAAAAAGAGAAGAGAAAGAAAAAGAAGAAAAAAGACAAGAGAAGGAAAGAGAAGAAAAAAGAGAAGAGAAAGAAAAAGAAGAAAAAAGACAAGAGAAGGAAAGAGAAGAAAAAAGAGAAGAGAAAGAAAAAGAAGAAAAAAGACAAGAGAAGGAAAGAGAAGAAAAAAGAGAAGAGAAAGAAAAAGAAGAAAAAAGACAAGAGAAAGAAAAAGAAAGAGAAAGAGAAGAGAGGGAACATGAGAGAATGGAGAGAATTCGTTTAGCAGAAATTTCTGCAGAACAAGCGAAATTTGAAAGAGAAAAAACTTTTGAGTTAGAAAAATTGCGCTTACAATCTTCTTTTTCTAGGGAATCTTCTGGTACTGGATCGTCGAAGATCATTAATTTAAAATTACCAAATTTTTCTTCATTGCATGACGATATAGGATTCTTTCTTTTGAGATTTGAATCAAGAGTTACGGCTTTAAATTTACCCAAGGCCTCATGGCCTGAACATTTTGTCGGGTTACTTACTGGTGAAAGTTTACAAACTTTTTTTAACATTGCCGATGACAAAAGAAACGACTATGAATCCATAAAATCAGTATTTCTTCGCAAATATTGTTTAGACGAGGAAGGATATCGTTTAAAATTTAAATCGATGGGTCCTAGGGAAGGTAAGGATGTCGAAGACTTTGTGTCTTCAGTGAAGATGTGTCTAAACAGATGGATTGAACTGTCTAATATTACTAAATCTTTTGAAGGACTTTATGATCTCTTCTTAAGAGACAAAATTTTATCTTCGGTAAATACTGAAATTTTCTCATTCCTTCAAGAAAGGAAGCCCACAAATATAGGAGAAATGGAAAAATTAGCTCAACAATTTTCGGTCGCACACCCAAACTTGCCTTTAGGTAAGACGAAGGTCCTAGAAACTTCGCCAGCTTGTGCGGTCACTCATGATAGATATCATTTAATCTCGCTTCACATTATAATTGCCTGACTGAAAACTAAGTTTTCAGTTGTTCGAGGGGGGGGGGGGGGGGGAATGTGGCGCCGGCTAATGCACGCCACACGCTAGAAAATATATAGGATTTTGGTGCTGATGAGCGCTGCACGATAGTAATTTGTCGATATGTGTATTGCGCACATGACGTGAGCAGTGTGGAAAAAAGATGGACAGAGCGTGTGTTGACCCTGAATGGGCGACTTGTGTATGTGTATTCTCCCCAATGGTAGAAATATGGGAAATTTAAAAGAGAAGTGTCTTGAAACATATTAATGTTTAATAAATACAACGGAAGGTAGGAATAGGAATGAGGTAATGTTTATATGGACCTACGGATTATAGGAGTTGCTGAATCTACCTAATTATGCATGCTGTGTAATGATGTATTGTCTACGTGAATAATAAATGGAATGTTACTAAAATATCCAGCTGTTATATTGATCGTTGTGTGGAATCTTCGAGTCATAGAAAGTATCGTTAATGAACTATTGTGGCTGTCCTGAATCTTGTGGACCTATGCTATATAAACCTAGACACAGTGTGAAAACGAGCACAAACAATCAACTGAAGAATATAAACTTTTAACGCCACACACTGCAACCCACAGAATCCTTTAAAGATGTCAAGTTCGGCGACAATCTCTCACCAGAACAACAAACAGAAACCAGGGCGCTACTAAAACAGTACAGTGCAGTCTTAACGGGTGTACCTGGTCGAACAAATCTCATCGAATTTGATATGAAACGAACAAATGAGACCCCTGTTCGAACCAGAGTTTACCCCATCCCGTAAGCTAAAGCTGATGCACTTCGCGGAGAAATAGACAAGCTGCGTCAGGCAGGAATTATCAGTGAGTCTACATCTCCTTACAGTTCTAGTGTAGTGCTGTTGCAAAAGCCCAATAAGGAAGTTCGGCTGTGTATAGATTACCGGCTGCTAAACGCTGTTACGGAATTCCAGCCCGAACCTCTCCAAACGGTTTCTGAGTTGTTCACCAAGCTCAGCAAGGCAACGATTTTCTCCAAGATTGACCTCAGTAAAGATTATTATCAAATACCAGTCAAGGAGGAAGTTAAACCTTTGCTAGCTTTCAGCACTAGTGAAGGACATTACACATTTAATGTGATGCCGTTCGGATTGCATAAAGCACCAGGAGTGTTCACCAGAATGATGAGGAAGCTGTTAGAACCTTTGCAAAGTCCCCACAACCATATTTTCATGGATGACATATTAATTGCATCGGAAACCTACGACGAACATATTGCTACGGTTGCTATGCTCCTCAGGAGACTACAGGAAACTGGTCTCACAGCCAGACCTAGCAAATGTCTCATCGGGTTCGAAAAGCTAGACTTCTTGGGGCATACTATTTCCCACGGCTGTAGTTGGCCTGTTCAGAAGAACGTGGAGAAAATAGCTGCAGCCAAAAGGCCCAGAACGAAGAAAGACGTGCGTTCCTTCCTATCACTATGTGCATATTATCAGAAATACATCGAGAACTTCAACGGACTTACGGCACCTTTGACTGACCTCACCAAGAAAGGTTGTCCTGATAAGGTCATGTGGGATCAAAAGTGCGAACATGCATACAGCACCTTGAAAGGACAGTTGTCGGCATACCCCATCCTAAGGTTACCTGACCGTAAGAAGCCTTTCGTACTGAGAGTTGACGCGTCAGGTCAGGGCATCGGGTCAACATTGTTGCAAGCCAAGGACAGTGACCCGAATATGCTATTCCCAATAGCTTACGGCAGTCGGAAACTGAACAAGGCTGAACGCAACTACAGTGTCGTTGAAAGAGAATGTCTCGCTCTGATTCATGGCATCAGACGCCATCATGAGTTTCTGTATGGTACTTCTTTCACAGTACAAACCGACCACGCTCCATTAGCTTTCCTTGGTGCCAATAAGGAATTCAACGCAAGGATTATGCGCTGGGCATTATTATTGAGCGTCTATTCCTTCAAAGTGGAATATATTCCAGGAAAACAGAATGTCGGGGCTGACTTCTTGAGTAGAAACTGGTCTACAGAGGAAGTAGAGCAAACTGAAGATACCACTCATCCTAAATTCACCAATCAGGTCACCTCCATTGTCAAGAAGAAAACATGAAAAATGGTTTCATGTCTAAAAGTGGGGACGATTGTGACGTACGTCTAGTTTGTCAAGTGAATTTTCCCTGATTTGATGGATGATTAAAGGGACTTTAGCTTTTCATAACATTAGAATCCCTGAACATCAGTATTGTTGTAACTTTTCATCAACGAAGAGTAGCGGCTAGGATCAAAGCAGTCAAGAAGATCCCCAGAACAGAGAAGCAGAAGTTTAGCATCTCCGTACGAACACTGAACCGTTCGCAAGATTTCTTGCCCGAAAGACGGAACGCTCAGCGTAGCGGATACGATCTGAGGAATCAGGAAACTCACCGCGAACGAGGCTAGTCCCGCCGGAATTTCACATGCTCGTGCGAGCAGCCGGAAACGAACGTAGATCGGAAGCCAGTCGGGCCATCGTGGTTAGCATGGCGGCTAAATAACTTCGACTTCCCCTGGGAACTGAAGAGGCGCGAAATTTTCACATGTACCATTTATCTTGCCTTTCTAATAGATAAATACAGAATCTGAAAAGGGCAACGTATCATTCGTTCTGATAGAATTCTAAGATTCACTAGCAAATAGTTAAAAATTCCTGCTAGATTTCATCTAAATTGTTGGCTATTGGAGTGAAATTCTTTTTCTGTGCAGACGGTAATTTATACATTAGCTTCGAGTGATCGGTGGTCTAGTTATTTCATATTTAGTTCACTGGATTGTGGTGTAAATTTAACCTTATTTAATAAGCCCATATTCAAAGTTCTAGTGCCAACTAAATGCTACATCTATAAGTTTATTTCCTAATACAATAGCCGCTTAAGGGAATTATAACTTTAATACAGTTTAGTTCTGTATAAGTAGATGTGCTTTCAACTATTAACCTCACGGGGAGTTTTTTTTCTCTCTTGCTTTATTAATTGAAGATGCGAGTGCAGAAAATAGGTAAACTGTAAATGTATCGCGCGTTAGATTTTAATATGATTTTATTGTATTTCATGTTTTTTCTATTGCATCCAGAATGATCTTTTGAACCTCGCATCCCAGCAATTAAGCAGCAATTAAGCAGCAATTAAGCAGCAATGAAACATCATTTAAGCAGCAATTAAGCAGCAATGAAACATCATTTAAGCAGCCATTTCGCAGCAATAATATATATCTAGAGTCTTGCCGACTCAGTTCGATTACTCCAGTGACTTATGAACATATTTGAAATTTAATCTTTGTGGCGATCCTGTTGGGATTCAGCTATCTGAAGTATACAGAAACAAAGCAAACCCAAAGACTATTTTAAAATCCCAATTCATAAAGTCGGTTTTTATAGTTATCAAACTGGAAGAAGAACAGTCAATAGTAGCAATATTTTACTCACTGCTCTATTCGTGAAGAAGAACATAGATTTCCCTGACACTGTCTGTCAAGCATAATCATTGGATTTTACCACCCCCTGAAGAACTTACCTCAGTGTTTTTGTAGTTTGTGACATTACTGCAAAAGAAAGTTATCTCCACCAGCTGTGCCAATCTTAGACACCACACCATTCCTCTCACCTAGCCAAGTGCCTGTGCCATTCTTTAGGAACTTTACCTAATAAACAAACAGTACCGTTAAACTTCAACGTCCAGCGATTTCGGGACACTTTGTTAACTTCAACAACCCGCTAATCTGGGGCTGTACACGGAAGAAAATACTTTTTACCTAAGCCAAGGTTTAGTGCTGTTTTTTTATGTATTTCCTATGAAGTGCCAGAATTCACCATTTGGTAAGTCTGTGTGTGTGTGTGACTGTGTACTGGCCAGCCAAGCGTTTTTTTTAATGAAAAAAGATTTAATCTTTTTACCCTTATAATTAGTTCAACCTAGTATTAAGGTGTACTGTATTAATTGTACGGGATTTCTCCTAGTGGGATTTAACGGTGAGCATTCCCCCCTCCCGGGAAAATTGGTTGATTAAAGGAAAACATTTGATGACCCCTAGCTTTTCCTTTACCCCTTATTACTGTAACCCCATTGACTCAGAGTAATAAATTTACCATTGGGTTAAATGGCCTATCTCTGATCATCATCATCACCCCCCCCCTCTTCTCGTCTTTGGGACCCGGTCTTTTCTGTTAGTAAATACAAGCGGGAAAAGGTGCATTGGATATTTCTCCTCAGAAACCCTCCCCCCTGTTGTTTTGTGTTTTGTAACCCATGATTTCTGACTGTACATTGATACTTACTTGTAACGTGATTTTATGATAATAAAAGTATTAAAAACTTTATTAGCATTGGTGTCGGCTGGCCTAAAACCCAAACATTTCCCATATTTGTTATCGTAGTGTGTATTCATGTACGTTGTGCGTCAGAATCACCAAATCGGTGTGTGCGCATGAGCGACTGGAACTGACAAACAACTGTTTGTTCAGAAGAGTGGTAGGAATAGTTTTTGAGAGACAAATATTGTCGTAATAAGAGACTGTCCTTACTCTTCCCCAGCCCTTGTGAATCTACTACCTCACTTTCCTAAATCCTTATTCTCACAGAGCCATCACTATCATTCTACACTCTAAAGGACCAATATCCATCAGAACTCTCTCAGATAAAAATTACGACAGGTGGGGGTGGCCTTGTTGCAAATTCTAGTTTTTGGTCCCAGAGGTATTAAGTTACCTTCGTTTCAACTCGCCCTAGCGTTCACCGTTGCCGGCTGTTTTACATGCGTTCCCTTTGTGAACCCAACACAGGTCACTTCCGGACGTTGCACCGTGTTTTTTCCACCGGTGACTTTCGCTGGCTAAGGAATAATTTATTACCTTTGGCCTGAGAATCAGCTAGTGAAGACTGTTAAAGAGAGAGAGACTCTTTCATTATAAGAATGAAAAAGTCAACTGAAGGGAAAACGTTTTCAATCTAACGATAGAGATTTGTAGAGGAATAAAATAATTGACAGAAGAAAAAGTCGGTGAGAGCCGTTTCACGACATAAGCCCCCTTTTGAAAGTTCGGCCAACGGCCAACTAAGTTCGAGCCGACTCTTCTCTTATGTCAGACACTACATTCATGTATCGTGTCCTCCATTCCTTCCATCCAAATATTTCCTATTTTTCCTCTGTCAAACGGTGTGCCTGTAATCCACACATGGCTATCCGTTTCCTCTTCAATAAGTAGTCGAGGTGGGGTGAGCAAGCCTGCTCGCATGATAATCCCACTCTTCCTTTCCTCCTTATGGATCCTCCACTGAAGCTTGCCTCCTGGCAAAGAGCTTGCCCTAAAGCCTACACTCTGCTTACAATTGGATCTATAGCAAATAGTTTTGCATGATGAGGTTGCCAACCTCATACACAACCATATTTTAGTCATATTACTTGACCTGCCTAAGGACACATACCTATCTCCCCAGGTATGAGAGCGTGTATGATCTTCTATCCCTGTTTCTCCAGTGACAGAGAAAGATAAGTCTATCAGTTGTTCCTGCCCACCAGGTACCAAGGAAATTTGGACCCGCTTCACTTTCTGATCCCAGAGAGTGGGTGAGGTTATTGGAACTGACTGAAGACTAAGTGCTTGAGGCTCATGTTCCTCTTTAGCCGTTTCTCCCGTATTAAAGGAAGATATTCATGAAAAATGTTTCATCCCACCAGGTACCAAGGAAATTTGGACCCGCTTCACTTTCTGATCCCAGAGAGTGGGTGAGGTTATCGGAACTGAGGGAAGTCTTAGTGCTTGAGGGTCCTGTTCCTCTACAGCTGCTTCTCCCATGTTAAAGGAAGATATTTCTGAAACATGTTTCATCCCACCAGATACCAAGAAACTCTGGCCCGGCTTCACTTTCTGCATGCAGATAGTGGGTGAGACTATCAAAACTTGTTCAGAATTAAGTGCACTGGGGTGGTCAATCCCTTTGCACTCTTCCAACTTTTCAGTGAAAATATTGGAAGATGAGTTAGGAATTGGAGTCTCCATAGCCTGTTCAGTCACGCCATCTCTGGATCGTGCTGAGTCTCCTAAGATGATATATTTCCCTCCTTGAGGTATCGGGTAAATTCGTTCATCTAATATTGCGGCGTTTACTTTGCCGTTTACAAAGTTCGACCTAACTTCTACATAAGCTAAAGGCAAAATCATCCTTCTGTTGTTTATCATGGGTGCTGTTACCTCAACATCCTCTTCGGTGACTTGATCAAGGTCGATAACCGAGGCTGAGACAAGGGCATCACACCCAAGACCTTGATAATACAAACAGGTGATTTCTTCTCCATTTACTGTGGCAGTCTCCACATTTTGAGAATCCCTGTATCCACTCCGGGCCTTCGTCAAGTTTCTATCCATGGTAGGGACCTTAGCTTTGTATGAAGTCTGTGGGTCTGGGTCTCGGCGCCTACAGTCTAACTGATGTAGGGTGGCCGACAGGTGGTGTTCAAGAACATCCCTTCCCTTCCCATAGGGTTGCGTAATCCTTTTCCGTTGAGTGATCCTATTTGGTTGAGCGATCCTATTTACCAGGTTTTTGGTGCGGTTGTTTTCAGTATGCCTGTTGTGAGTTTTTGCTGAGGATGAGGAAGGTCTCTTCAGATTATTAGCACCGCTGTGCTCAATCTTGTTTTCAGGATGGTCTAGAAGTCTCTGTTTAGACATCCGTACCTCTGCTCTGTCTGAGCCTGAATTCTGAGACATAGACTTGGCTTCATGTGGTGCAGTTATATTTACCACTGAAGATGGTGATGCAACTGGCAAAGGAGTGGCATGATGAGTATTCCTAGATTCAAGTTTATCCCTGGATTCCATATTTGTAGGTGGAAACTGAGTTTCCAGTTCTTCCTTACACTGGAGGGATTTTTCTTGTCTTTGTCTCTCATGTTCCAAATTCTCTTCCGTGTATTTTGCTCTCCATTTCTTCCTTTCTGTTTCTCTCATCCTGCATTTTTCCATCTTTTGTGAAACAAAAGTATCCAGTTCTTCTCCGGAGAGTTCACACTCAATGGCTAACTCTGTCCAGAATGTTCTCCACTCATTCAACTCTACAGATTCTTCCATTATATCCGTAGTGGTTCGTTGAGCGAGTATGAGATCTCTAACTCACAAACAATAATTAAGGCAAAGATACTTTCTATAGTCTTAACTATACTAAAGTATTACAAAACCATATATTAAATCAAACCAGCCTTATATAACCATCAAATTAAAAATTAATTAACAATAGGTAACCAATTTCCAGCAGTACCACCAAGAAGAGTTCTCATAATACAACTTAAAATCTGTGTTTCTTGCAAAATTTTTTTTATGTATTTTAGTCTAGGGTAATTTATATGTCCCCTCTTTAATCTAATCCTAGACTTGGACACCAATAAGGGACAAGTACCTACAGCAGTAGTGGTCTAGGAAAGAAAAAGAGTTTTCATATCTCAGACAAGTGTCTAAATATGAAATATCAGTTTATCCCGGACACGAGCGTCCCACTTGTCGCGAGGTGTTTTGAGGAGATAGGACAGCTTGAATGGAATGGAAGAATAAAGATAATAATGTCTTATTGATAGCTTCCGAGTTTGAAGAAACTGCCTCTCCTCGGGAAATAGTGTACTAGAAATTTACTTAAAAGAGAATTCTGGTACCTAAACAGGATATTTTCTGGACGATAAATTCTTCCTCAAGAATCCTACAAGAGGACTGCGTAAAGCTCACAAGGTTGAGAAAGAGATTTGGTGTCCAGCCACAATTAAAATATCCCGACCCAATAGAAGTTAATTGAATTATGGCTGAGCCCACAGGGTGTAGATTTATATTTAAAACAAAATACAGCCCAAATAAAGTTAACAAGAAAAATAACAACAGACTCTGTTATGTAAAGTTGAATAAAAGGGTATAGAATCTCACATTTCTTATTATACATATAAATATGAAACAGTTTAGCTCTACTGTTTTATTAAAAAAAACAACTAGTTTGGTCATCACTTGGACCAGAGATCTTTTCTATGGTAGTGTTGCTGGTAGGTGTTAATACTCATCTCTTCAAGGACTGTAGTAGCTGCGGAGATGATTTTGGTTCGGACTCTCTTGGGTGGGTCTGCCCCAGCAGGTTGGTCTCATAACAGTTAATGAGTTCAGAGGGTGTCAGAGTTTGCTTCCCTGGACTCAGTGCACATCACAGATAAGGATGGGGTAAGTCACCTCTGCTGAATGCTTCTTCTGTTTATGGGATGTGTGGTATGGTTACTGGGTGATAGGATATGGTTGGGTATGGTAACCTGGTTTTTAGGGTATGGTGGGTAGGGGTAATCTTTGGTACCATGGACTCTTACCCTGGACCTGGTTTAGGTATCTGGTAACCGCAACCTGGTTTAGTACTGTGTAACCGCAACCTGGGTTTGTACTTTGTAACCGCAACCTGGGTGGATTTGCTCAACGAATTCACTAAGAATATTTGCAACCAGAAATGCCCACTCTTAGGGCCCATAAAGTCACGTCTGCTTCGAACGATGGTTACAAGAAGAATGATCGCTTAAAATTCCCTCCTAAAATTCCAGCTGGCTGTTCCGGGCAGGGGTGGGGGTGACCTTGTTGCAAATTCTAGTTTTTGGTCCCAGAGGTATTAAGTTACCTTCGTTTCAACTCGCCCTAGCGTTCACCGTTGCCGGCTGTTTTACATGCGTTCCCTTTGTGAACCCAACACAGGTCACTTCCGGACGTTGCACCGTGTTTTTTCCACCGGTGACTTTCGCTGGCTAAGGAATAATTTATTACCTTTGGCCTGAGAATCAGCTAGTGAAGACTGTTAAAGAGAGAGAGACTCTTTCATTATAAGAATGAAAAAGTCAACTGAAGGGAAAAAGTTTTCAATCTAACGATAGAGATTTTTAGAGGAATAAAATAATAGACAGAAGAAAAAGTCGGTGAGAGTCGTTTCACGACAGAGCATCATATTTAATCTCTACATTTCTATCACTGAGTTTTTTCCACCATCATTCTACACTCTAAACCGGACTATTATTTCTAAGACTCTTTCTCTCAAAATAAATTTACGACAATTACTTCAACGGTGAACGACGAAACGTATAAACAGACAGAGTGTCACACCACACATGTATGCACGTAACTCTGTATGAAGATGGCTAAGTCCTGGTCTAGTCGAAACACAGTTTATTTACAAAATGTTCATTTGGTTGTCATATAGCAAGCATATCGACCATCACACTTGGCCTCACAGAACAATTTCATTGAATACAAAGTTTACTTGATTATGACTACGGAGCTTTCTTTCGTAAGCTCTTGTTGATAATTCTGTCTTATTCAGTATTTATAACTTCCTTGATTAATATCGTCTATTCATATATTCTTATAACGTTCAGGTTATTGATTGTTAATACCGGGCATCTCCGGGGGGGAATACTTTTCCTGATATTCTAACTATCACTGGCCTCACAAGGCTGACACACTAAACTTCTGAGCTATCGAATCTCTACATACCTCGTCAAGATGATCAATTCTCTTGGTAACGAATTTCCTTCATAAATTCGTTCTTTACTTGTCTGCTTATTGTAGTTATTATTTTCTACTGCATGATGCCGCTGAGTCTGTCCACCACAGATCATCGAGTTAGCAAACTTCAATGAGCAAGCATATGTCTGTCAAGATGGCTGGTTCACCTTGCACACCCTTACCTAGGTTCGTGCGACCTGCCTGTCTAACTGGCGCTTCTCGAATCTCTTTTCTCAACTGCCCATAAGAGCGTGCACCGTGAACTCTATTCACTAATCTAGCCTTCTTCCGGGAGGTTTTATGCGCACCTTCCTCGGACAACCTTCTTACCCTTTATCTTACTGCTTATACCTAACTGCCCTAGTTTAAACCATCAGTTGCTTCCCCTGCCACATTCGACATCACTACATTCCGGGCAAACCCATAGGTGCTCAGTCTCCCTCAGCAAATGTGAAAGGATATCAATGCTAATTATTACTTTAGCGAGCTGGTTCTATATATACGCCGGATGCATCCTCTCTTACGTCTCTCTCTGCTAGTCTTACCTTTGATACCAAACTCCTGTAATCTTAGCCTTGTTGATTCATCGATTACAGTGTCATTCTCTATCAGGCGATCGTTAATTGTCCTTAGTATCTCCCCATTATCAACATCCAATGTGATGTGCGTAGTTAGTATTTAAGTTGATCAGTCTGATTCCTGTAAATGCGACACATCAGAGCTTCACGCTCACAAAAACGTTCCCAACTAGGCAAACAGGCCAACCAGGCCAACAAAGATAGACTGTAAACTTCCTCCACCATGACATTTAAAAAAAATCAGACAATGTGTCACAATACGCGAAAGTCACACTTTTTGTTAAATTGCTATCGGTTGGATGCTACACAGTTTCTGAGACTGTGCAAAGGTAACATTTTAAAGAATATATTGAATAATTGTTTTTTTATGAAAGTTATTCCTGTAGAATAAATAGTAAACAAATGTACAGCAATTAATCAAATATATCTATAAAATTGAAAGGTGTGTCACAATTTAAGAATACAAAAATGGCGGTTTTAAAACTTCCGGTCGCTTCACAGGACCAGCATTCCACATTAGAGAGAGAGTGTGTTCCATTTTGTAGAGTTCACAGAAGAGGCTCACTTTTGCTGTACAAGGTTCGCTGAGTCACATCTGGTCTTGAATGTCAATAAAAACACACTAACAAAAATATAGATTATAACTTTCGCTGTTCTTCTTTTTGTTTTCTTCTTTAAATGCAAAACAATTTATTGAGCGTAGTATTTGTCTTATCTCGAGTCTTAAAACAGTCGTAACAACTTCACGAAAACAGCTTCTTGGACTTATAAGGCATCTCACCAGAACAGCTACGACGGTTCAAGGAGAAATCAATACAAATAAAATCCAGACCAGCTTTGTAGACATTTATTTCAATTATTTGTGTGCACTAAGTGAAAAGTTTAAATCAACAGGAAATAAATTCTACTTTCTAGAACAGTATGTGGAGTCTCGGATTTTCCCACTTGTTGTTGCCGTCTTTGATTCTTGATACCAGCAACAATAAAAATAGTGGTTGATCACAACAAGAATTTGGTCCACATTGAATAGGCCGCGAAATCGATTTATTTCGCCTCTGTTTAAAATAAGATCAAGGTTAACTCCCCTAATCCAGTCTGAGCCGCATCACGGACAAACAAAACGTTGCTTCATGTCTTGGAATATAACAATTTACCGATACGCTGCATTATTGTTTTTATTATTATTAATAACGTAGAAATGTTAACTGACAGACAATTTAAAAATATTAACTGACAGGCAACATAAAATCTTTGCTGACAGACAGCAAATAATGTTAACTGACAGACACTATAAAAATGTTAACTGACAGACAACATACAATATCAACTGACTAACAACATAAAAATGTTAACTTACAGACATAGACAACACTTGTCGGACGGGGGGACTTCTTCTGATGATCAGATTGCTTCCTGTTCTATCGCTCTGTGAAGAGTTTCCTATCATCATAACTGACAGACAACATATTATGTTAACGGAGAAACACCACACAATGTTAACTGACAAACAACATAAAAAAGGTTAACTAACAGATAACATAAAAATGTTAATTGGGGTAATCTTTACCTTTAAGTGTCGTCGAGTTTGTATAATATGTGTATTGAGTTAGGGTTAGGATTAGGGTTGGGGTTAAGGTTGGGGTTAGGGTTAACTCTAACCCTAACCCTAAACCTAACCCCAACCTTAACTCTAAATGGTACAAAAATACACATATTATACATACTCGGCGGCATTAAAGGTAAAGATTACCGTTAACTGGTATTCAGATACCTGGCAGTAAGGTCAGTTGGGTTTTACTAAGTCTAAAAATAAATCTTAGCCATATAAGTCTGCCCATAACTGCTCACCGTACCCGGGTTGCCAGATTGGCTGTAAAGAAATACAGGAAAGGGTACATATGGCCCTACAAGCAACTGGTTGTTTAAGCAGTTTTATTTATTGATAATTAAAATTCACGCTCTTCTACATACACCGAGGGAGACTGAGCACCTATGAGTTTTACCCGGAGTATAATGATGTTGATTATGGTCAACAATAACAATTGACAGAATAACATAATTTTAAAATCCATCAAATTCTTTCATAAGCCACAGTTTTTAGCTGTTTACAGTAATTTTTAAATCAACATTTCTAATACACATTGACCAACTGTGAACTCACACATCTCTTTCTACAAATCAGAGTAAACGGGGTAGGCCCTGTCTAACGAGATGAGAACTTTTTCTGATGTCATAGGTCAGTTATCTTATGCGTGTTCCTGTAATGGAATGTCACATGACTCAGACTGACTGAGCAGACCCAATTCTGATACACAAATCCAGGCTCGGTTTTGGCCATCTCGCTTAACAATTAGTTATATTAAAGACCAGATTTCTGCCTTGATGTTTTGACTTTAAGGTCGTTTGACCGTGGATGCGATTGCGTGAAATCTGCGTTTTATGATTACGAAAATAATGTCAGGAGATTTAGGGTAGGATTATGAGTTCCATTTCAAGCTAGCGGCTCTGATATTAAATATACCGATGGTTAGTCTTGATAATACTTTAGTGTATGAAAAACGTATTACAAAGTTTAACCACCTGACTCTGAAGTTGGCTGCCCCGATTGTGATATAGCTGCTGCTGTTGTAGCGTAGGGCAGCTTGTAATGGTCGAGTTTTTAATATATCTGCCCCACTTGTATTACAGCTGCCTGACTTGTTTTATAGCTGCCCCACTTGTATTATAGATGCCCCACTTGTATTATAGCTGTCCCACTTGTATTATAGCTGCCCCACATGTAGTATAGCTCTTCACTTGTAACGTCGCTGTCACACTTGTAATATAGCTGTCCCAATTCTAACATCGTTTTAGAACTTGTAATATAGTGCCCCCTTGTAACATTGTTGACGAACTTGTAATATAAGTGCCCTCTTGTAACATTGTTGACGAACTTGTAATATAAGTACCCCCTTGTAACATTGTTGACGAACTTGTAATATAAGTGCCCTCTTGTAACATTATTGTTGCACTAGCAATATAAATTCCTCACTTTAAACATCGTTGTCGCACTTGTAATATAAATGCCCATTTGTAACATCGCTATTGCACTTGTAATATAAATGCTTGTAACATTGTTGACGCACTTGTAATATACGAGGGGCGTTCAGAAAGTAATGCACCACATCGTTTTTCTCAGCTAATAATGAAGATAGAAGCATGAAAGCTTCTCTTCTTTTTTTTCTACCCGTGTCCTCTATTTTATTATCACTCTTTATCCTTTTCCTGTGTTTTTCGCATTCGTACGTTTGCGACTATAAACATTACAATTTTCCCATTCAAACTTTTGCCTGGTTTCGTTTTCTCATTTAGAAACGCAGTAGATTACCGAACGTATCAGTCCCTTGCACGAGATAATTTTAGGTGGGATTTCAGTCTATCAGACATGATGAGCAGACAAATTGTCTACATTTGCAGCTGTCACGAGAGTTTTTAGTCAGGCTAGCTCCCGGCGAAGTGTGAAATTGCCCTCTGCAGTGGAGACGGGTCGTCTGACATTCGCATCTGACATGAGCGCTCACTGTCCGATAGTTAGACGGAGGTATGAATCGCGCCAGCCATGCTCGCCCAGAGCAGACAGAGTGTCTGGCATTTCGCCTCTGACACGCGCGCTCATGGTCAGATAGTTAGACGGAGGTGTGAAGACGCACTGGTGGCAGTTACGGCATGCGTCTAAGCTAACGTAGGTGTTAGGAGAGCGGAGAGATCGGGTTTTTTTGGAAATAGTAGGAGCCTTTGTCTGGTTTAAGATATTAACCAGAGTTTGAAACTTGATTGGTCTCATTCTCCATTTGCAGTAGACGTGGTCACTTCGTTCTAGATACTTAAACTTATAAGTGAAATCTCTTAGTTTCGTTGTGATACCGTAGTTCTGTGTTCAGTGAATACTGGGGTAACCCAAACTTTGTCGGCGTTTAGTACAGAGACAAACCTGTGAGAAACATAAACATTTTATATCTTTAACCACGTGGGTTTTTCAAGTAACACCTGTCTGACAGGGCGTGTGCCTTCAGAGATAGACAGATTAAACGAAGTGTACACTAAGGCTTGCGCCAGACGGCGAACCACAGCACGATTGTAGGTAAGGTTGTGTGAGTCAGGGCCCTGATGAATGAACCGAGTGAAAGTAGACTGAAGGATGTTCTTCGTTTGATTCTCTCACTTTGTAACTTTCCTTATGCAAGATTTTGTTGCTAAACTATATTTTTCCTTAGAATAGATACTGCTATCAAAGTCAGTTCATACCTTCAAAAGGGGAAAATATTAGACCCAAATCATATGTATCTGTGACTCTTTGGGCTATCATCGTTCTCCTAACGGGACTGTGGGCTAAACATCGAGGGAAGATCATAACTGTGGGTCTATCATTTCTTGTAGAAATTCCTTGATTTTTATGACTATTTGTATATGCTTTGATGTAATTTTATGTGTTGTGATGGGATTTTAGATGATAATTAAAACTGCCCTAAACTTGATCAGCGTGTTGGTCAGCTCGTTCTAGAATATCTATATAATCATCTGCTATAGTTTTCCCACGTCTGTACGTCTAACTGTCGTCTTGTATGTGCGTGCACGTGAGTGGATAGAATATATATATGTGTTTAGACTGTCTGACTCCTCTAAATATGTCGTAGAAGATAGGTGAAAGAGAGAAGATTTCTCGATTTCAGAGACAGCCTCTATCACAGTCTACCATCCCACTTGTGGAAATCTATTGCTATTACTATCTGTCACTGTGGCTATCACCCATTCTAATCTATTCAGAAGGGACCAACCCAAGTCTTAATTCCCCTATCAAAAATCTACGACACCACCAACGCAGAAATGTTGAAATGCGCTGAGGGCATTATTCTTACTGATAGGCGAATCACTACTCAATAATTGGCCTTACAGCTGTCAGTCAGCATTTGTAGTGCAAATGCAGTTATAAAAACTCTCGGATTTTCTAAGGTTTGCGCAAGATGGGTTCCTCGAAGTCTCACAAATGACCACCGATTGCAAAGGAAAGCAATTTCTTCTGAATTGTTGGAGCGTTTCAATGCTGATGGAGAGAACTTTTTGGCTAAGATCGTTACAGGTGACGAAATCTGTGCACATCATTTTGAACCTGAGACAAAAAGACAGTCAATGGAGTGGCATCATCCGCAATCACCAAGAAGAAAAAAAATTCAAGACAATTCCTTCAGCTGGAAAGGTCATGATCACTGTCTTTTGGGACATTGAAGGTGTGATTCTTGTGGACGTTATGCCAAGAGGAGAGACAATCGATTCGCAAGCTTACATTAAGACATTGAAAAAATTCAATCAACGTTTTCGCAGAGTTCGGCCGCACAAGAATCCAGCAGACCTGCTTCTCCTTCACGACAATGCGCGCCCTCACACAAGTCTGGCAACACGGGAAGCAATCGCAACATTGGGTTGGACTGTACTACTCTATCCACCCTATAGTCCCGATTTGGCACCCTCTGATTTTCATCTATTTGGTCCACTTAAAGATGCACTCCGTGGGACAAGGTTTGAAGATGATGAAGGAGTGATTCATGCAGCGAAGAAATGGCTACATGATCAAGACAAAATCTGGTACGGGCTAGGAATACATGCACTTGTTTCGCGCTGGCATAAAGCCGTACAAGTTGATGGGGATTATGTTGAATAATACCAATGTTTACATGACATTTCCATGTATATTGTGTATAAATTTCATGCTTTTTAAATAAACAGCACCTGAGAAAAACGATGTGGTGCATTACTTTCTGAACGCCCCTCGTAGCTATAGCACTGTTGAAATCGCTGTCGCACATGTAATATAAGTCCCCCACTTGTAACTTACTTATTGGACTTGTAATATAAGTGACTTAGGAACTAAAAACACAACAGGACAAATGGAGAAATATAGAGAATATGTGACACTCAGAACAGAAGCAAAGAACAAGGTGCTAGCAGCAAAACAGAAGTCCTGGGAAGAATTTGGAGAAAAGCTAGAAAAAGATGCGCAAGAAAACCAGAAATTGTTCTATAAGACCCTAAAGACCATGAGGAGGGAAAAACAATGCCCTCTCAAATTTATAAAGGACAAGCAAGGCAAATTCCTTACTGCCCCGGAGGAAGAAATGGAAAGATTGAAAGAATATTTCTCAGAACTCCTGGATGGTGAGCAAGGTCAAGCATCAGAAATGATACCCACTAGCACAGATGAGAAAACCAATGATGGCGAAGATGACATAAAGATGGAAGAACTAAAGGCAGCACTGGAGAAAATCAAGATGGGCAAAGCAGCAGGGCATGATGGTATAACACCAGAAATGGTTAAGTACATGGGAGCATCAGGCGACCTATAGTCCGTTCGGAAATTCGTGCCCACAGAAAGCGTCAATCTTCTCCAAAACTGTTTGTTGTATGGACATGAATTTTTGCATGCAGTCTTAGATTTTCCATGCAGTTAAGATTTTGCGATCATTACATCCACAGCTTACGAGAAATTTGCAAAACGGCGATTTTCTTTGATCTTTTTGGAACATTTGCCTAAATCTGCCCGGAACATTAATTCTTACAGTGCAGACAAGTTGTCTACATTTGCATCTGACACGTAGCGCTTCGGCCGTTTCTTAGACGGAGGTGTCAGAGACGCAAGGTGGCAGTTACGGCATGCGTTTAGGTGTTAAACGTAAGCGTTAAAGACGGAAAAGGGGAGAGTACTTCGTTTTGCGAAATTAAACGTTTATCTCTTTGTCTGGAAATAGATATTAACCAGAGTTTGAAACTTTCTTTTCATTCTCCAACTTGCAGTAGACAGAATCACTCGTGCTAGTGAATGAAGCGTGTATAGCGAAGTCATTAGTTTCTCGTCAAATTTTGCCGAGCTTCTAAATACCTATCTAGTGAATGATCCTAGTCGTTGTGAAACTGTAATTCTGTTTGGAGGTAAAATATCATATATAACATCTAGTATTTTGTGAAGTGTTTAAAGTGTTAAATCGCTTATTTTATTTCTCTAGTTAGATTTGGTGCAGAGCGCTTAATTTATATAGTCTGTATTATTTTATAGTGACGAGTTACAGTGGAAAACAGAAATTATATTTCTAGCTTAAACTCAGTTGGCTATTAAGGAATTTAATTTAACTGCTAATAACACTGACAAACAACATTTTTCTTTCTTATATAAGAATAAGTGTTCTTAGGTCAGTTTCTTGCGCTGATTTCAAATCTGAAATCCGTTTATCTCTATCACGTCGGGTTCTTAAGATATTTGTGAATAAATATATTTTTGGGAAACCGTTATTTGCCCCGTTTCATTTTTACTATATAGCTTATTAAAAATTAATAAAAAGCAACATAATTCTACTTTTTATACTGCTAAAAGATGCATGACATATGTTACGCGATTTTTCAAATAGTTACTGTATTTTGAAATAATTATGAGCAAAATATGGCTTCTAGAAGTTGTAGAAATTCGGCTGATCTGTTCTGTTACGTGTGCGGATATTATACCGATCGTGTTGACCAGAAAAACTTTACACCATTACTAAAGAAAGCATATGAACTTTATTTCGATTCGAAAGTTGATGATGCAAATAAATCTTCGCAGCCAAATGCAGTTTGTTCGATACATTGGCAGGTTGGTTACGAAAATCGCCGAAGCATAAGTCGATGCCTTTTGGAGTGCCAGTAATTTGGCGTGAACATACAAATCACACTACCGATTGTTACTTCTGCTTGACAAATATCCATGGTTTCACGTTTAAAACTAGAAAGTCTGTGGTTTATCCAAATATTGAATCGGTTTCGAAACCAGTGCCTCATGATCCAATCACGTGTCCGATCCAAGTACCACCAGAACAATATCCGTTGGACGTAAATGAACCATCAGAAAGTGATAGTTTACCTGCTTTAGAAACTAATTCTGACTCAGATTACATACCGGTGAATGATGGTGTTTACTTAATTAACCATTCAGAACTTTCAGATCTAATACGTGATCTCGCTCTTACCAAAGGACAAGCGGAATTACTCGGTTCGCGACTCAAAGAATGAAATATTTTAGCGCCCAATACTCCAATATCTAAATTTCGTCATAGACACAGAGAACTTGTTCAATACTTTGAGATGGGTGATGACATTTGCTATTGCAAAGATGTAAACGGTCATGAGCACATAATCAACTAATGGCGATTTTTCATCGATTCTTCCAAGACTAGTCTAAAAGCCGTGTCATTGCATAACATAAATTTTTTTTTCATCAATTCCAGTCGCCTACTCTGTTCATATGAAAGAAACTTATGACAATATGGCTATACGTTTGGAAAAAATAAAGTACAATGACTACCAATGGCGGATTTGTGGAGACCTAAAGGTCATTGCAATTCTCACGGGCATGCAGACTGGGTATACTAAATTTTGTTGCTTCCGATGTGAATGGGACAGCCGCAACAGACAGGAACATTATGCAAGAAAGGTGTGGCCTATCCGGGATCGTATGCAGCTCGGGCATAAAAATGTAATACGCGAGCCATTAGTTAACAAAGACAGCTTCATTTTACCACTGTTACATATAAAGTTGGGGCTCATGAAGAATTTTGTAAAAGCGTTAGATAAAACGAGCAAAGCTTTCACTTATCTTCGAGAAAAGTTTCCGCAAGTTAGCGATGCAAAGATAAAGGAAGGTATCTTTGTAGGACCTCAGATTAGGAAAGTTATTGCAGACAAACAATTCGAGAACTTGTTACATGGTAGTGAACTTCGCGCATGGATGGCATTCAAATCGATCGTCGATAACTTTCTGGAAAATCACAAATCTGTCGACTATGTTGCATATTGTTAAGCAGTGCATAGATGCATACAGAATTATGGGCTGTATCATGTCCCTCAAAATCCATTTGCTCGATTCGCATCTTGACTTTTTCCCTGACAACCTTGGCGAATTCAGCGATGAACATGGAGAACGATTCCATCAAGATATCGCCGTAATGGAGTCACGTTATCAAGGATGGTGGAGTGTGACCATGCTTGCCGATTATTGTTGGATGCTTCATCGCGATGTACCACATGCCATTCACCGACGAAAGTCGACTGCAAAGAAATTCAAGCCTACATAACTGTTATACTTCTTGTACGAATGATGTTGTAATACTGTATGCGTTGTTAAAAAACTTCAATTGCGTATTTCTAGAGATCCCGACCTGATAGAGAAAAACGGTTTGCAGATTTAAAAACAGCGCATTAAAATTGACCAGAAAAACATAGAAATGTTAGAGAAAGAAAAAAAAAGTTTTTTTTTTGTTAGTCAGTGTAATCAGACGAGAATAAACTTTCTAAACTAACTTTATTAGTGCTAGATGCTTCATGAGTGGTGACGGAACACGTAGGTATTCCTAATTCATGAGGATTGATGATTTTTATATATAACTTATTTCACGGGAAAATTTAAATGATAAGACAAGCTACGCTTGCAGTTTAAATTATCAGTTATAGTATGTATAATTATTTGATATGTGTTCTTTCCATTTATGTATAGTGAAACTGTGGTACCCAAACTTTGCCAGCGCTAAGTACGTATGAGTGATAGCTGTGAAGAACTAAAACATTTACCTTAGAGTGGCTTGGTGCAAAATCTTTACGAGTACTTTAACGGTTAAATGAGATAACGGGCCTCTTGCGCCTGATTTTGTTTCTTCCTGAGAAAAAACCTTAAGAACAGTGCAGCCTTGTGGCAAGTAAACTATTACAAACAGTAACTTTTTTCCCCGCAATTTTTGTCAACTTGTGGCGTGACCAAGAAGGCTACCTTTGATCGAAAGTTACAAACCTGACTTTTTTTCCCCTAAGTAGTGGAAACCTCGTGATTCTGACACAGTGAACCCGCTTACACTAATTCTTACCTGAACTGATAAAGTGACACTAACTTAAAATCTGAATAAACTTATCGTTTGAAGAGAACGCTCCCCGGACGAATTGGATGAAACCAAGATCTGCAGAGCTGGGTATTTGCTTCACCAAACGATAAAACAGATTGTGTCATAGCGTGCGCCAGACGGTGAACAACGGCAAGTTATAGGGTAAGAAAGTGAGAAATGCACGACATGGCCCTGATGAAAGAACCGAGTGAAAGTAGACTGAGGGATGTTCTTTGTTGATTCACTCACAATTGTAACATTTCTTTATGCAAGGTATTGCTAACTATATATCTATATATTCCCTTATACTAGATCAGAGTATCCAGTCTGTTCATACCTTAAAGGGGAAGAATTTTAGACTAAATCATATGTATCTGTGACTCTTTGGGTTATCACTTTTTTCTAACGGGACTGTGGGCTATCCATCGAGGGAAGGATCATACCAACGGGTCTATCATTCTGGTAGCATTTCTGATTTTTTGTTTATGATTTTTTTTTTGTATGTGCTTGATGTGATTTGATATGTTGTGAGAGAAGTTTAGTCTTGATAAATAAACTACTCATAAAATTTAGCCCAGCGTGTCGGTCAGTTCGTTTTCCCAAACTATTCATACAATCAGTCATAGTTTTTCCCCCGTCTGTACGTCCAACTGTCGTCTTATGTGTGTATGTATGTGAGTGGATATATATATATATATATATTTCATATATATGTGTGTAGACTGTCTGACTCAATTTAAATCTGTCGTAGAAGATAGGTGAAAGAGAGAAGATTTTCTTGATTTCAGAGACAGCCTCTACCACATTTCTACAATCTCACTCGTGAAAATCTATTGCTATTACTACTTCTCACTGTGACTATCACTTATTCTAATCTATTCAGAAGGGACCAACCCAAATCTTAATTCTCCTATCAAAAATCTACGACAACATTCTTAAGCAGCGCTTGTGTCGAAAGAGTTTGTTCCCCAGAAGACTCCGAATTTTGCTTGTTGAAAAACTTAGAGGCGGACTTGGTAGTTTGTGTGAAAGTTTTCATCTGTTGTTTAGAAGGCTTAGAAGTTTCTTGAAGTTGTCATCTGTTGTTTAGAAGGCTTAGAAGTTTCGATGAAACTGGTAGATCAGATTTCACACATGTTTGATGGATGACTTTACATGGAGTTCCAACATGTGTAGATGTTCGAGCTTTTGGGCAATAGTTAATTGAAAAATGTGTTACATTTGACGTTGAAAGTGCTTTGATCCGCTTAACAGCCTGACAATATTTGTTGAAAAAAAAAAAACATCATTTATGAAGGATTCATGCAGTGGCTGGCTAATGAGGAGCGAACCAAACAATCAGTAAATGTTGAATTTCATTTTGGGACCCCAAGATGCAGCAATAGTGAATGCAGTCAGCGACACATAGCTGTACTGCTTGCATCAGGATCAGCGAACCAGAGCTGGTCAAGACCGTACTCCACCTCCACGTGATGGTCCTGGAAACAGTCTGCAGCAGTGCAGTCTGGCTGAGCGAGTGCGGATCGCAGAGGGAAGGCAAACCCGGTCCCTAAAAAATGCCGTGCTGAAGTCGGATGTGTCGACCGTAAGGTGCAGATATCACAGCTTAGGCGTAAACAGACACAACGCAACCACCGTCCTTTTCAGGACGAACGAAGAAGGAGAAGAAGAAGAAGAAGAATTTCATTTTGGACTTTTAATGATCGCACAGTATATATATATTTGTTCGCGGTGCCTGGTCACAATGTAAACGTGGACATATTTTATATTTTTTCATTGAGGGACAGTCACATGACAAAAGACAGAAACGTGTTCAATGTGGATTCCAGTTTGTTACTGCAATATAATTTAATATAAGTATATGAGGAGAACTGCCGTAAGACGGGGGTAAAACAGTTGAATGGGAAAAAAAACCACACACACACAAATAGTAATACGTCTTACAAGGAGAAGGACAAGAAAAACCTACGTTGCGGTCACAAGGCCTTCGTCAGGGACAGACAAACAAGAGACAGAAGGGAAAGCGAAAGTAAGATATAATTTAAAAGAATAGTCCGTACGATCAATTTCATTAATTTTAAAAGGAAAATAAAGAATTGTTAAAGAAAAAAAAGTAAAGACGATAAAGAAAGAAAAATAAAATAACTAAAAAAAAATAATAATAATCGTATTCATGATAATAATTTTATCAATACTGATTACTGTGTGGAAAGTTAATTTTTATTATATTAAAGAACATTTTATGAACAAGTTGCTTTTCTAACGTGTATAAAACTAGCTCTAGTCATCACAATCATGCATTAATAGATTGAAATTAATAAGTCATCTTTTTTGTCTTGTATTGACCTCTTTTTTGTCTTGTATTGACCTCTTTTTTACCCCAAAAAGTCATAAAATGTTCTCTGTTTGTGAACAACGATATGGTCACTATAGCTGATCTTGCGCATGCCATGCCGTACCCTGGTTAATTCAAGTAGCCACATGTTTTATGCAAGACTTCACGACAGCTGCATTTGCTATTTCAGCTGACGGGTTGCATAATTTTTAATTATGTTTAATGTATGTCACTCAGTTCTCATGTTCTATTTACTTCTGTTTTCGCCTTGTTGTTGCCGACGAGGGTCGTGTTGCAGTAATGTAAGCAATGTTTCTTTGTTCTTTGTCCTAGTAAGGCGCATGCTAGTCTACCCCACCGTTGATTTTGTCACGCCACTTCAATCGTTCTATTCTGCCCAGGCACCCATGTATGGCAGTCTGTATCTTGTAAGCTAAACCCAGCAAATATGTCTCACGTATATTATATCAAAAGTTGGTGTATTACTGTTATCAGGTCCTCTGAGTCATCAAAAGTTGTTGTATTATTACTTCATCTAGTAAGATTAATTAAAGGGAATTTCAGCTAGCCACTGTTACGGACAAAACGTGTACGTCAGGGACAGTCGCACGTAAACAGTAGAAAAGAGAACATGAAAGCTAAACTAAATGCACAGTTAATAAATAAATAATACACATCACAAAGAAAGATGGCTGTAACAACTTTGGGAAATCAGAATCAGAAATTCCGCCAGAACACAATGGGATTTAAGTGTTATAATAACTGACCTTAGAGATCTCCAATATTTGTTTGTCGCTGTCGTGATGAGATGGTCCCTGTTCTTGATATTACTCCAGAACTGTCTGTCTCTCCCTTCATGACACAGTCCACCAGACACTTGTCTTGATATTACTCCAAAATTGGGTGTCTCTCCCTTCATGACAGTCCACCAGACACTTGTCATGATATTACCCCTAAATTGTCTGTCTGTCCCTTCATGATACAGTCCATCAGTCTAACGACTTTTCTTATTTCTCTTTCCACTCATTCATTTCTCTCGTCACCGCTTGTAAAGCATGGAATGGAGCAACAATGTCTGTCGTCACCGCTTGTGAAGCATGGAATGAAGCATGGAATGAAGCATGGAATGAAGCATGGAATGAAGCAACAATGCATGTACTTGCTCTTTCAGCAGTGGTGTATGTAACAATTTCTTTTACTTAATGACGTTTTGCTACCGCATGTACAACCTTATGGTAGCTACCTGTTACAACTGAGGGAGCAGTGGCAGAAGTAGTTTTATATTATCAGCTTCTCACCAGAGACACCTGGTAACTACACTCCTTTCCCTTGAATAACCTCTTTACTAAAACACGTTTATCAGCTTCAAACCTTTCGTAGAATTATATTAAGTGTTTCTGAAAATGTTCTCCAGAAGAATTATTTTCCAAAATAAAATAGAAATCTATATAGCTATTTTCTTCCTCAACCGATATGTCTTGCTCTGATAATTATTGATTGTACTTTTAAAAGAGTGGGCGCCCATCAACTTTCAAATGTCGTTTTTTGAGACGATCCAATTTTTTCATTTCCTGAAAATTGATTTTTCCGTCTCCTGGCATGTCTTTGGTACGGTCCTTTCTCTCAGAGATAACTGAATCAGCAATCACGTTTTGACGGAGTGTTTGTGCTAACATTAATTTTACAGCAGAATGGCACGTGCTTTGATTGGGTCTAATCTGTTTTTTTTTTTTGTTTTTTGTTTTTTTTTCAAATTTAGTATTATTAGATGGTATATGTTTTCTTGCGTGCGAGTTTTAATAACAGGTTTTTTATGAGCCAACGAACGTTCGAACGAACACACGAACGAACGAAAGTCCGAAAGAATGAACGCCAAAACGAACACACAAACAAATGAACGATCAAACAAGCTATCGAACGAACGAGCAATGACTACAACCCACAAAAGCCAGCTCCACACCTCAGACATGAGGTATCTAGGAAGATGGTTGAGGTAACAAGAAGAGACATGGTTGTATTAATCCTGGTTAGAAAACATTGGCCAACCGTCCCTGCCCACCTATGACAGTTAGGTCTTAGAAGATCAGCTACCATCCTAACGCAGAATGTCGAGTGTAACACGACTTCTTCAGTCTCTTGTCTTGGAGGTACAATCTCATTGGATATCACGGGTCATATCTACGTGTTATCTTCCCACTTTTTTTTTTTCAAGTTTGCCTTCAAATGGTTCTTCTGCTTAGGTTGTCATCAGGCGCGTACTTCTTTTTACCGTTCAGATTCCCCAGGAGCATAGACCTTCAACAAACATGTGTGTCACGTGACATCAGCTTAATTATTGTCTTGTTCATCATTGTCATTTCTGTCTCCAGTTGTCTTCTCCGTAAATCTTCAGTCCACCTTGACCTTGGGCATTTAGAAACGCGGACTGTATTGTAACGCTATCAGCAGGTTTCCTCAATGTGTGTCCTATCTTCAGTCCACCTTCATTTACCTTGGGCATTTCAAAACACGGACTGTCTTGTAACGCTATAAGCAGGTTTCCTCAATGTGTGTCCTATCTACAGTCACCTTCTTCTTCTCATCTCTTGTTCCACTGGGACGTGCTTAGTTTATATCATCAGACACACATTAGTGACCTTGTTTCAATGGGACGTGCTTAATTTATGTCATCAGACACACATTTAGTGACGTTGTTCCACTGGGACGTGCTTAGTTTATGTCATCAGACTCACATTAGTGACCTTGTTCCACTGGGACGTGCTTAGTTTAGGTCGACAGACACACATTAGTGACCTTGTACCACGTCAATCCTTCTACACTCAAATACCCAGTTATGAAAGCCTACAACTTATTGGTTGTTTTTTGTTGTTCTCCATGTTAAGCCATACAATAGGACTGGCTTCATATTTGAGTTGAAGATTCTTATTTTTGTGACTTGATTTCTTTTGACTGATAACAACGTGTTATCTCTCTTTATACTTACACTATTTCATGTATCTCAAATTTTGCCCTCGTTCATTAACTCCCATTTTATTCCTAGCTTATTTAGGATTTATTTATTAGATTTCTTCTCTTTCCATCAGATGAACCCTACGCCACCTTCAAACAGATAAAACGGTACATCTCTAATTACCCGACCACAGATGACCGGTATCCTTCTCTTCTCCTGTTTCCTGATCTAATTGGTCCAGCATCTTGTCACCCCCGGCAACCCTTCTGCGCCCCTCTAAGCATGACCTGTTCTAAATACGGAAGTAGGTCAACAAAAGGTAAAGATAGTTTGACATATCAGATAGCGCTTTATTGGAGGATTGAAGTGTTGGAGACTTCACTATGGCTAAGTCCAGCTTTATGAAGTGGGTCGACCAGTTCCCGTCCTCAGCCTTCCCTAACTCAAGAGCATAGTCGGGTACCTATTTACAGCTGGGTAGACAGACTGGAGCATGACGCTACCAGGTTCCGATCCCGGAACCCAGAAACTTTTTCGCGCGAGGGAAGCGCTCTATCTACTTAGACGAAACTAGACACGCGCTAATAACAATAAAAGGAAAAATGATACTGACCTACATTGAGTGACACTGTCATATGTCAACTTCCATCACCTGTGGAGTACACAGAAGTTAGAAATTTTGCCTTGCAAGTAATCTCCGATGACTAGAGAAACACCTACAGGAACTTATTGAAGCGAAATATTGATCTGATTTAAATTTTCTCCAAGGCACGCTGTGCGTAATCTAAAAAAAAAAACAAAACACACACACACACACACACACACACACACACACACACACACACACACACACACACACACACACACACACACACACACACACACACACACACACACACACACACACACACACACACACACACACACACACACACACACACACACACACACACACACACACACACACACACACACACACTCACACGCACGCACACACACACACAGACACACACACACAAACACCCACACGCGCACGCACGCATACACACGCACATACACATATACACTTACACAGATAGTGGTTTTGTGAGGCCGTGAAGAATGAAATATCTGTTCTGTCAGTTACGAAACATGTCAGACTATTTCCAGACAACTTACTTAATATCTGCTTTCCAAGAACATTAATCTTTGTCAAGGAAGACATGAATAATAATAATAATCTAAAATACGATGTGTCATGATTGAAAGCGCACTTGAGTTTTATGGAACAGCCATTTTGTTTAGATTGATCTTTCTGGCTGAATGTTTATTCAGCATTGTGGTGTCTACTCGTACGTTCTTTGTTGATTTAACTTGTATCATTTTTCTGTTTATGTTTTCTTGTTTCTTATTTGTTACTGTTTTTTTTAATCGTTTGTGGTTGTTTATTCATGTTTTATTGTTCTTGCTGATGCTTAAAATATATTTCTCTTTGATGTTATTTTGGAGTATTAGCTTAGCTGTCTATATGTTGGCTAGAATGCTATTACTCGAGGCGAGAATCTCCGGTTAGTATATCTAACCTGAGACTGATTTTTACGTGATTATCCCTTTTTCCCCTGTACAATGGCAAGTGTCCACTCGCCATTCAGGCAGATACTCGCCGTCTTCGGAGGGTACCCATTAGAGCTGGGTCGGCTCAGGAGCCGCCAGTTCCTGGTCGACGACACTTCTTCAAATGTTTTCGCCCAGGGCTCGAATTAATCCAGTCCAAGTCCCGGTCGACGACACTCCTTCAAATGAACTCACCCGGGCTTGAACCTGTGTGACGGTATTGCCTCCCCTGCTTTGCAGTAGTGGTCCAACAGTGGCCAAAACTCAAGAGTATCTATTATATGCTTCAATTGAGTCTATTTTTACACAAGATTACTCTTGGCAGAAATGTAGATAGAAGAGTAGTAAAGCTTCTATCACATGGGAGTCTTCATAAGATATTCAGATAAGCGAAAACAATCAACTATTATTGTTAAGTTTAAAATAACATACAACAAATGTAATAGTCAGTTAGTTAGTTCAACAAGTTAAAATAAGGATTAAATGGGGTGAAAGTTATATTAAATTTGTCCTCATTGAGGTTTTGGTAGGGCGTTAATAATGTCCGTATTTTTTGCTGTAGCCTGTTACACACAACTTAACTCCAGATGAGTCCTGCAGCTTGGTTTCCGTCACTTCTTTTTGGTGATGAGTACACTTCTCCACATAATTCGCCCACTATAGGCGGTTGGTGGTGATACTCTTCTCTCACACTAGTGGCGTAGAAACTTCAGTACTTAAGTCTGGTGTCTTGTAACCACGAACTGTAACAAATTAGAAATAAACAAATGCCTCAGTACATTTGTTCTCCGCAAACTAACAGGCCCATTTTCATGCGCTCCACCCACCAATGTTAACCTCTCAGAAGAATTATATTCCCGAGTACACGATGTAACTCAGGGAATAGGATGAAAATTCACCAATATCCTTCTGGGTGTCTGTTACGGTGTTATTTTAAATGACGGCGTCTGCTGGGGTTTAGCCGTGCGCAACGTTTAGGGGTCAATAATATTAATAGAATATGTCGATATTTTACGGTATACTGAACGCGAAATATATGCTAAGATTATGACGCATTCGCGTTGGGAAGGTCACGCTGGGTGACTTGGTTACATTGCCCTTGTTACGCTATCCGTCAAGCAGAGAAGTCGTGTCTGGTATTTCTTCCAAGGAGAGGCCTAGTATATAGCCTAAATATGAATCAATGTAGAACTCAGGGTCAGTTCGGATATTAATCTAAGTATGAGATTATTAAGTAAATTAAATGATGGAAGGAGAATCGTATTATGATTCAATTTGTAGCTGTCAAGAACTCATGCGCTCATTTCTGGCTGTTGACTACAGCAGCTTCATGTACATAGCCATGATGTTCATCTGACATATTATTTTGACACGGACGGATACTTACTGGTATTATTTGGAATTCATTGTTATGCTGAACTGTACATGAAGTTTTGTGAATGTCGGATATCGTTTATATGAACGTCAATACATGTGGACTCAGAACAGAAGGCTTGATCTTTTACTTACGTTTTCGGGTTCGGTTCCACAGCTGTTAATGTTTACGTTTTTCAGCACGATAACTCTCCCACAGGGGAAATCAACTAATATACAATATGCAAATCAGAACGTCGAAGGGATGTTCTGGTGGTCAAAGCTAACCATCAATAACAAACATTAACTATGTCAAGAGAGTGACTTTAATATTCAATAAATAATATAAGAACGAGGAACCGCAACACCCGTCACAGTGTCAACTAGGAAATTGCGTCTGGAGTGCATGAATAATGATTTGCCTGAACTACAATTAAGAAGGTATATAAATCTCACAATATGATTCTATACACTTTAGGCACATATGATGTAATCATCACGCATTACTTGTCGCTACTCCCGTCGGGGTCTAGGTCATCTCTGCTGTCTTGTTTCCCGCACGACTAGTCAGAAACAATCACCAGCTCTTGCAGTAGTGGTTCATGAATATACTATTTTCATATGTTCAGGTCGCCAGCCTCATATATAACCACTTAGCAAGAAACCTGTAGAATTTACATTAGTGAATAATTTGTTTACACTTACCCCAAAATTTTGGGAATACACATGTCTCCTGGCACAGATTTAGAATGGACCCTCAGCCCTGTAGTTAGATGTAGTTCGAATCACTTAAGTCTGAGAAATTCCTCTTATGAGGGGTGAAACCCTTGGTCTGGAAATCTATAATTCCTCTTATGACGGGTGAGACACTTGGTCTGGAAATCTATAATTCCTCTTATGACAGGTGAAACACTTATGACTTCTTGTGATAGAATTCCAAAGTCTTGTATTAAAATGGCGGGTTTACTTGTGAATTCCAAAGTTGCCCAATACTCGATCTGGTACTTATAGTTGTGGAATTGTAAGTCCTATCCTCTTTCTTCTGGCTTTTAGGAGGTGTTTAGTTGACGCTGCGATGCAGTCTGTCTGTGTTGTGTGCTGTGACTCCGAATTTGTTAGATTATATCTCACAATCCTTAGTTTCTAATCCCAGCTGTGTTTCCGACGAAAGTTCTAATCAAATCATTGTAGATTCTGGCCAACCAATCCAATCTATCTAGCACTGTTTGGGTGGGGAAATTTAGCATTACTCATCCCACGCGTATTTGAAAATATTAATATACACGCGTGGCCTCTTACACAGTAATGTCATATCATTACCTAAGACTTCCGGCGCACCTCTGTTTATCAGAATAATCCGCGTGCCTACTCGAGACAGATGTCTGGAATCCCGTGTGGTCTTCTTTCATCTGATCACAATACAGGCTTGTGTCAACACGATCAGCCGCTTCCCAATGGGTCAAATGTTTGACGGCAACGATTCCATATGTGTTCAGACAGATTAGGCGATAAAATATTATCGCTGGCCGGTTCTCCAAACATGGTGAATCGTAACAACAGTCTGGGAGTGGAGTGTGAAACAATAAGATACGCATTACTCCCATAGCAAATACTGCCATAGGGGAGTGGCGTGTTAGAGAATTTACCATGCTATGTCCAGCATAGAGCAAAATAGTGAGAATAACGAATGAAAAGGCATGATTTATGCCAAATAAAAGAAATGAGAAAGAAAAATGAATAAAAAGCAAGGATACTGCCAGAGGACTGAATGTGTGAGAGATCACTCAAAAGGACACGTACAGACGTGTCGTCACAATCTGCCGACAACATTTATAAAGAATTTAAGCAATGGTTTATTCTAGCTCGTTAAGCCCCCACCGCTGAGTTAATCAGTGGAATTATTATTATAATATAGCTCTGTTTAGAGTGTGTGTTTAGTAACTTTGACAGAGACAAACATGTAGTACATTTAAAAGGACTGAATCGAAGTTAAATTTGTAACATTACAAATAACAACATTTAATAATCACTTTAGGTTTAACAGTTAAAAAAGAAATAATTTGAATAGTTATGAAAAGGATTTCATCACTTGAATGGGACTTAACTGAATAAAGGAGATCACTTTTGGCAGCGGATATTTTCACTTAGCTGCCAATGGTAGTTTCTTCTCCCGCTGGGTTAGGTCCTTTTCGCTCTGCTCTCGCTCGTCTCTGGTCAAAGTTCAGGCGCCGCACGTTACAGAACGTCTAGGAGTAACGGCCAAGTTGGTTCTGTGCGTCTGTCTATAAGAACCTCTTATGATGGCGTCTCTTACAACGTCAGTCCACTTCTACCTTCACTTGGTTCCAGAGATAGTACTTTCTGCTGGTACCACCAATAACTGGTAATAGAAATAGAAACGAAACGCTCTTCTGATTATGGCGTTTTCCGACACAGTTATGTGCCCCCCTCATCTATTCTACCATCCCATGTCAGAATTTACCCTCGATGAGAATTAAATGTAATCCCTCGGAATAAAACTTCTTTTACATTTAAACTGAATAGCTTTAGCTTTACATTACATTTAAATGAAAAGGTTAAACGTACAGATATAATATGCTTTATATTTACATCTCTACTGTTTGAAAAGTGTTCACACTATAAATTCATTTATGTTTCATTGATATTTACACTTATGGAAAATGTTGAAACTTCTATTAATTAGAATGAATATTTTCACATAGCCATTTACACTTCTTTTCCGTTTTAATACTTTTGATATTCCAATATTCATAAATCGTAGTCAATAATTCGTGCCAGTTCGTCGCCTTTAAAGTCAATCCAATTTTCTTTCTGTAGTTTCTTGTAATCAAATTTTAAGACAAACAGGTGATTGGCTTGTTGTGCCTTTGCAAGATGGAGGGTGCCTCCTTACGGCTCCATGCGTGCCGTCTGGCTGGTTCACAGTTGTACCCGCTACTTCCTTAGACGCAAGAAGCACTCAGGTCAGTCAGAATCCCTCCTCACTTTGTTAGCACGGGCTTGGGGTTGGCCTTGGCGGAGTTTTTAGGTATTCTTATAAAACACAATCTAGATTCAAATTCAGAATCATCAACTTAAATCTCAAGTCAGTCCTATTGTTTGGCAATGAAACATGGAGAGAATTAAAAAAACAAAGTGAAGTTACAGACTTTCATAAATGGGTGATTGCATAGTAGGATTCACCCGTGTGTTACCGGGGCCCGAAAGGGGAGCAAAGAATAGTAGCACTGTTCCCTGCCAAGCATGTCGTAGAAAGCGACTAAGGAGGGTTGGGCATGGGAGTGGTTACCCCATCCCGTAAAAAATTTAAACCATAAAAAACTTCAACAAACATGGACAAGTCAATTAAGGAAAATAAAACTCAGCCATCCAAGACAGGGGAAGGTCCTCTCGCAGGGAGGCGTATGATGCAACACAGAGAGAGCCGAAAGGAGTCTGTGTTACTGACTAACCTTCTTTCTTCTAGGAGAACTTCCAGATTTGGCACCTGGAATGTTCGGACATTAAACGAACAAGGGAAAGTGGCACAAGTAGCAGCAGAGATGAGGGAATATAAAATCAAGTTTCTGGGACTGTGTGAAACAAAGTGGAAGGTGGTAGACAAGAAGAAACTCATCACATGTGAATTGGTGCTGTCCTCAGGACATAAAGACGAAAGTTCACACCACAGTGAAGGGGTAGCTCTTATGTTATCTAAAGAAGCACAGAAAGCACTCATTGAATGGGAAGCCGTTGGATCCAGAATATTAACAGCTTCTTTTAAAACAGCTAAAAAGAAAATAAATGTAAATGTCATCCAATGTTATGCACCAACTAATGTCAAAGAAGAGTCTGTAAAAGAAGCATTTCATACTAGACTACAGGAAATTATGGAAAAAGTAGAAAGAAGAGACATCACAATTTTGATGGGTGACATGAATGCAAAGATAGGTACAGTCAACACCGGCTTTGAAGAAGTCATGGGAAAACAGGGGCTATGAATAATGAATGAAAATGAGGAACTATTCTCAAACTTCTGTGCTTCAAATCAACTGGCTATAGGAGGAAGCATGTTTCCACATAAGAGAATACACAAGGCAACATGGATATCACCAGACCATAGAACAGAAAATCAGACTGATCATATATGCATAAACAAGAAGTTTAGATCATCATTGCAGGATGTAAAGTTATATAGAGGAGCAGATGTGGCATCAGATCACCACCCTCTGATAGCCAAAGTAAAAAAGAAACTCAAGAGATATGCAGCAATGCAAAATTATAGACAACAATTTAATGTAGGACATCTAAGAAATCAAGAAACAAGAGACAAATTTGCGGTCACAATATCCAACAAATTCCAAGTGCTACAACAGCTGGAAGATGCAGAGAATACAGAAGACTATTGGCAGCAAATCAAAACGGTATGGAATGGGACATGTGAAAAAATACTGGGGAAAAGGGAACGACAACAAAAAGCATGGATAACAACAGAAACATCAATAAGATAAAAGACAGAAAAAACAAGAAAGCAGATTTAAACACAAGCAAAACCAGAAGTTCCAAAGCGAAGGCTCAAGAAGTGTACACAGAAGCAAACAAAGAAGTAAAAAGAAGTATCAAAAGAAGTATATTGAGGAGTTGGCAAGAGAGGCAGAAGATGCTGCAACTAAAGGGAATATGAGAGAACTGTATAACAGCACAAAGAAGCTAACGGGGAAATACAAGCAAACAAGTTGCTTCATAAAAGACAAGAATGGAAAACTGCTCAGCAATATACAAGAGCAAATGAAGAGGTGAACAGAATATTTTGAGGACCTTCTCAATAGACCAGCTCCACAAAATCCCCCGGACATCCAGCCAGCAGAAGAAGAGCTACAAATTAACGGTGAAAGACCAACGAAGGAAGAAATAGAGAAAGCCATAAAGCTTCTAAGAGATGGAAAAGCGTCTGGACCTGATGGCATTCCAGCAGAGGCCATCAAAGCAGATATCGACACGGCTACAGAGATGTTATATAAATTACTTGGTAAAGTCTGGGAAAAGGAAGAGATACCAGCAGAATGGAAGGAAGGATATCTGGTTAAGTTGAATAAGAAAGGAAATTTACAAGAGTGCACAAATTATAGAAAAATAATGTTACTTTCAGTGCCAGGAAAAGTATTAAACAGGATTATCCTTGAAAGATTAAAATAGTCCATAGACAAGAAACTGAGAGATGAACAAGCAGGTTTTCGACTAAACAGATCCTGTACAGACCAGATAGCCACTTTGAGAATAATAGTTGAACAAAGTCTGGAATGGAATTCACCACTGTACATCGGATTTGTGGACTACGAAAAGGCATTTGACAATGTAGACAGAGAATCACTTTGGAAATTGATGAGGCATTATAGAGTTCCCCTGAAGATCATTAATTTAATCAAGAAAACATATGAAGACATGGCATGCAGAGTTCTTCATGACAGATAGCTTACAGAACCATTTGGGATAAGAACAGGAGTGCTACAGGGATGCCTCTTGTCTCCATTTCTTTTCTTACTAGCAATAGACTGGGTTACAAGAACATCGACAACACACAACAGAAATGGAATCCAGTGGACTCTGACTAAGCAGTTGGATGATCTGGATTTTGCTGATGACTTGGCTCTTCTGTCCCATAACCGTAATCAGATGCAGGACAAATTGAAAACACTCGATGAGAGGTCACAGCAATTGGGTCTGAAAATACACAGGGAAAAGACAAAGATGATGAGAATAAATGCAGGTAATTGTCGTGAGAAATTCTAATCCACATATATAAATTATCAGGTAAATGTAAAGCCTAACGCATAAATTCAATAAAAGGAAAGAGAAATGGTAAAAGTACAGTGCTGTCACAATGGGGTACAAAAAATCCCCTTGTTTTCTACTTCGTCTGCAAATTGTAACGTTTCACGTTGATAGTAAAGCCTACTGCATCACTACACGCTTTCTACCATAAAACGTGTACTGCATTTCTAAGAAAACCTTGAGCTAGGCACACCGCGTAATGACCTAAATTAATACTTCCATTAATTTCATTTTATACACGGCGTGATGAAAAGACAGATGAACTTAGGATAGAGAGAAGGGAGGGCTGAAAGCAGGAACGCATGCAACACTAAACACGCGTCTCGCGATATACAATTAATGCCACCCACCCCAAGCGTAAGGCCAGAAGCAATACTTTTTTTCAGATGGACAGTGATAAAAAAAAACACTACCCATACGAGAGTTAGGTTTAAAAACTTACAAAACGCTTATTAGGAAACATGACATTCTACTGTTTTATGTCTAAAATCCTGACATTAGTCTGACAGTACAGCAGGACAGGTGGCGGTTCTAAACATAAAAAATAAAAAAAAACAAATACACGACTATCCTAGAAAATACATATTTTGAACGCAGCCACTTAGCTCCCTTAAATTTGTATATTTGGGTTCCTTAGGACTTGCTGACAAATAATATGTTAAGTGTTACGCAAATAGTCTGGGAATTAACAAGTTATAGCCAAAATAAAATGGTGGTGCTGTCAGACAACACCAAAATCAGAATCGCTCAGTGGCAGATTTTGAAACCACCATTGTACGGGAAATAGGTCCCCATGTTAAATCCTATTTGATTGGAGCGCAGTAAATGTAAGGCGAAACACGATTAGTCGGACTACAAATACTAATTTTTTGTTGTTAGGGGAAACAGTAGTAGAGGTACTTTTTTGAAAAGCTGTGTAAACATGGCACGATTGGTTAGACCCGCCAATATAGTCAATTAGAAGCGTCAGTTCAGCACCACATTTTCAAATAAACTTTCTAAAGCAACAGTGCGTTGAGATTCAGCTTATATTTTTCTAAATAAAAGCCTGAGACAGCGGCAGGTCGGATTTTGTGCCATATTCATTGCCAGTCAACGTAATTGTGTATTATTTCCATGAATTGTGGGACCGTGGTCCTAAAGTTATTGAGCAGCACCTGGTCTGAGCTTTGCTGAATCTAGAGGCTGACAGCATACTCCTGGGTCCAGATAGCGACCAGTGAGGTGTCTCCAGAACACAGGGAAGCTATCGAGCAGAGGAGTCTTTTCCTGCCGCCATCACGAAAGATAAGCTTCTGTGGCCAGAGGAGCTCAACATTATGTGTCCCCCTCAAAAATTGACATTATAGTAAAACAGAGGGACAATACCTTGTTTAAATTGATAGGAACTGGGAACTTTTCCCCATACTATTTCCAAGATAAACAAACACTTGAAGTCATGATGACAAATAACAACATAGCTTGAAAAACAAAACCAGTATTACCTCATAGTACTACTACACAACTGACACACATAGGATAATACTAATAAAATATGTCACTACAAGGTTCATATTTATAAATTATGTACATATAAATTGTGATTACATTTGATTGTGATTCCTGGTTAACTGTGTAGTTGAATCAGGATATATATTAGTGAAAGTAATTAATACATATATATTTGAAACTTTACCAGTGACTCATTTAAGATAGTCTTATAGAGTGTTAAATGTGTGTGAGTGTCACAGTGTTGTCAAGTGTGGTGGAATAAATTAAATTGTTTATCTGTCTGTTGTTGTTGTGACTTACACTTCATCAATTACATAACCCTAGACATTCAACGTAGTCATCACAATATTCCAGAATAATTCTGACTGAGGTATAAATGTGGTAGCAAGTAAGGTTATCTGTAAAACACTACACCTATTAGATACAGATACCTTCACAGCTGATCTCAGTCAGTACACTAAGTCCCCTATAAGTATTTATATCATCCCACTTTACCACATATATTGGGGTCTCGCTCCCGGGATATTGAACTTTCTCCTGTTATATATATTGGGAATAATAAGAATTAAAAGGTATCCTTGGGTGGAAATAAATAACGTTGAGCTCTCAGTGCCTGTGGTGTCCCTGGATAAGTAATTACAGATTGTATTGTTTAGTTAGACATTACATACATTTACCTGTTAGAAAATGGCCGACTTGGCAAAATTTCGATCTGCTGCTGTGCAGACTGCAAAAGAGTTAGGAATGGACGGGCAAATTATGATTGCTTATGTCACTGCTGAATGTGACAAATATATTGAACGGGAAGAAAGAAGATTAGAAAAAGAGGCCGAAAGAAAGTTAGAGGCTGAGACTAAGAGGCTGCAGATTGAGGCTGAGGCTAAGAAATTGGAGTGCAGAAAGGGAAGACAAGAGATTAGCTGCAGAAAGGGAAGCCGAGGAAAGAAGATTGACTGCAGAGAGGGAAGCAGAAAAGGAGGAGAAGAGATTACAAAGGGAACATGAGTTACGACTAAGGGAGTTTGAGTTTCAAGGCCATGCTCCTGAAAATGGTGCCAGTCCCTTTACCTCTGATGCCACTGCTAGTCAGGGAGCCTCAACCTCAGCTATGAACTTTCATTTAGATCATTTTGTTGAGAAAGACGATGATATTGAGAGCTATCTAAATAGATATGAACTATTAGCTACCACGTATGGGTTAGAGAGAGAAAGGTGGAGCTTAAAGTTATCTCAAGGGCTTCGTGGGGCAGCTTATGAAGTTTTTGCCAAAATGAACAGAGGTGATCAAGAAAATTATGACATGCTAAAGCAGGCTCTTTTGTTAAGATATGAAAAGAACGCAGAATTTTATAGGAAAAAATTTAGGAATGCTAAACTACTGTCAGGTGAAACCTATCACCAGTTCTCTGCACGGTTAGAGACATACTTGGAGAAATGGACTTCTCTGGGGAAAACCCAAGATCTTAAGGAAATGGTCCTTATAGAACAACTAAGAGAGTCCATGGCTCCAGACCTGAGAAAGTTTCTCATGGAACAAGGTGCAGAGAGGCTGGCTGAGTTGCTAAATGTTGCTGAAAGGTATCAAGCAGCTCAGGCAGAGGTATCAGGTAATAAAAAGAAACAGGTGGATAATTTTAGGGCACCACAGAACTTTAATAAATTTGATCCTAGAGATCAAAACAAAGGTAAGCACCAGTTTGATAGGCCACGGTATGACAATAAAAATAAAACCCCACAATTCGATGAAAGGAAATATGATGAAAGAAAATCTTTCAACCAAGGAAAGAGATGGTGTAAAAATTGTAAGATGAACAATCATGACACTGACCGTTGCAGAAGGAACCCTATAGTTATGGCCACCCTTCAGGTCAGGTCGACCTCAAGAAAGGAGGAGGATATTCTGTTAGATACCACTCCAGAAGAGATGAGGAAGGCACAGGCTGGGGATAAGACCCTCAAGCCTTGTTTCAGGAAATTGTCAACTTGTCATACAACTCCAGGCAAGGGAGATTTTTACATGAAAAACAAGTTGATTTACAGGAAGGCCGGAACTAGATCCCATGGTCACGGACAGTTGGTTCTTCCAAAGAGATATAGGGCAGACTTAATAAGGAGCCTACATGTGAAAAAAGATGGGGACCATGAGAAAATTGGTACCATCATCCAAAAGGTGGCTCACAATTATTATTGGCCCAAGGCAAGGTGGGACATTGAGAATTTTGTAGAAAGGTGTAGCATAGCACATGAGGGAACACCCACAAGTGGGAACATTGATCAGGACCTCCACACGCCACGGGGCAAAGTTAGGCCTGACAATATAAAGAAAAATAAATTTGATAAAGTGGACCAAATGGAATGGGAAGCCCCTTTTCACGGACAAGCTTCAATTAACTGTTTTACAATGGCCACTATGCAGAGAGTGCAAAAAGATGTCTTACCCCAGGATAAGCCGAAAATCCCTCAATCGGACTTAAACAAACTGGAGGAAGAGGATGTAGAGAGGAAATCTCTCATCAAGAATTTTAAGTGGGGAGAAAGCCCCAAGAAAAGAATTGGTAGCGGTCGTTTTGTGCATGATAATTCTGGGAAGAAAAATCATCACTATAGCGCTTCGAGTGGAAGAGACCATACCGGTGCATGGACAAATAGGTCCACAAAATTAAAGGTCCATATGTAACGCTGTTAAGAACGTGGACTGATGAAAAGGCAGAGGAAAATATTACATCCTCATACCAATATGTGAATGAGCTGACCACTCGTTTAAAAACTGGCTGGAAACTTGCCAATGAAAATTTGAGACAAGCCAGGAAAAACATGCTGCCTATTATAACAGGAAAGCTAAAGACAGAGATTTGGCTGTGGGAGAGAAGGTACTGCTTCTTCTCCCCGGTAGTCAGAATAAGTTACAAATTGGATGGCAAGGTCCATATACAGTTCTAGAGAAGGTGTCTAGAACCAATTATAAGATAGATAAGAAGGGGAAAGAAAAAATCTATCATGTGAATCTCCTGAAGAAATATTTGGAAAGAGAAAATCAGGAAGAGACACACTTGTTGACCTTGTCCATTGCCATGGAAATGAAAAAGGAACCACTTTCATCATTTGAATATCCATTACATCCCTGTGAGACAGCGGCACAGGTGAAAATCAGTACACATTTAACGAAAAATCAGAAAGAGAGAGTGCAACAGGTTCTAGATAATCATACAGAGGTGTTAACAGACCGACCGGGGCATACAAACTTATTGGAATATGATATGAAACTGATAGACCCCACACCTGTCTGTATGAAACCCTATTCGATTCCTTTTGCTAAGGAGAAAGCTTTGAAGGAAGAGATAGACTATTTGTTGAAGGAAGGAATTATTTCACACAGTGAATCTTCGTATAGTTCCAGTGTTGTACTCTTAAGGAAACCCTCTGGAGAACATAGACTCTGTATAGATTACAGGAGACTGAATGCTATCACAGAAGGACAGGTGGATCCATTGCCGGATACAAATCAGTTGTTTGCCAGGCTAAATAAAGCTAAATATTTCTCAAAAGTGGATCTGAGTAAAGGATACTATCAGATTCCAGTAAAGCCTGAGGTTAGACCATACCTAGCTTTTAGTACCTCAGAAGGACACTATGAGTTTAACAGATTGCCATTTGGATTGAAGAATGCACCTAGTGTCTTCTCTAGAATGATGAGAAAATTATTGGACCCTCTGAATAATCCATGCATCACAAATTTCATGGATGATATCCTTATAGCAACAGAAACATTTGAGGAACACATTGACTCTCTGAACATGCTGTTTAATCGACTTAGAGAAGCGAATTTAACAGCCCGACCAACCAAATGTTGCGTTGGATGTAAAGAATTAGAATTTTTTGGGACACACAATCCATCAGGGAAACATGACCCCTGACCCCAAGAATTTAGAGAAACTAAAGAAAGCCCCAAGACCACAAACCAAGAAAGACGTGAGATCCTTTGTCTCATTATGTGGTTTCTACCAAAAGTATATCAAAAACTTTAATTCCATATGTGCACCGTTAACTGATTTGACACGTAAAGGACATCCAGATCGAATTACATGGACTCCACAATGCGAATTCGCTTACCAGGAATTGAAGGAAAAGCTCACAAGTAAACCTATTTTGAAATTACCTGACTTAAGTCAAGAATTCATTGTAAGGACGGATGCCAGTAATATTGGGTTAGGTGCGACTCTGCTACAGAAATCAGATGCATTGGATGGGGAATTAAGCCCAGTGGCATATGCTAGCAGAAAGTTGAATAAAGCTGAAACCAATTACTCAACTAGCGAAAAAGAATGTCTTGCAGTAATATGGGCGATAAAGAAATTCAATATTTATCTGTATGGGAAGGCATTTAAGTTGCAAACGGATCACAAACCCTTGTCGTTTCTAGCGCAGGCTAGACATGAAAATTCTAGATTACTCCGTTGGTCATTACTGATGCAGCCATTTGAGTTTAGCATAGAGTATATAAGTGGAAAAACAAATCTGGGAGCGGATTTTTTAAGCCGCCATCCGTGTGATGAGAATCACCCTAAGCCCCAGGAAAGATAATAAATTTCTCTATGTGTATATAGAATTATAGACTGACATATAACGTCTGTTTTAAGTGGGGAGAATTTGTCGTGAGAAATTCTAATCCACATATATAAATTATCAGGTAAATGTAAAGCCTAACACATAAATTCAATAAAAGGAAAGAGAAATGGTAAAAGTACAGTGCTGTCACAATGGCGTACAAAAAAAATCCCCTTGTTTTCTACTTCGTCTGCAAATTGTAACGTTTCACGTTGATAGTAAAGCCTACTGCATCACTACACGCTTTCTACCATAAAACGTGTACTGCATTTCTAAGAAAACCTTGAGCTAGGCACACCGCGTAATGACCTAAATTAATACTTCCATTAATTTCATTTTATACACGGCGTGATGAAAAGACAGATGAACTTAGGATAGAGAGAAGGGAGGGCTGAAAGCAGGAACGCATGCAACACTAAACACGCGTCTCGCGATATACAATTAATGCCACCCACCCCAAGCGAAAGGCCAGAAGCAATACTTTTTTTTCAGATAGACAGTGATAAAAAAAAAAACACTACCCATACCAGAGTTAGGTTTTAAAAAACTTACAAAACGCTTATTAGGAAACATGACATTCTACTGTTTTATGTCTAAAATCCTGACATTAGTCTGACAGTACAGCAGGACAGGTGGCGGTTCTAAACATAAAAAATAAAAAAAACAAATACACGACTATCCTAGAAAATACATATTTTGAACGCAGCCACTTAGCTCCCTTAAATTTGTATATTTGGGTTCCTTAGGACTTGCTGACAAATAATATGTTAAGTGTTACGCAAATAGTCTAGGAATTAACAAATTATAGCCAAAATAAATAGTGAGGGAGGGTGTCAGACAACACCAAAATCAGAATCGCTCAGTGGCAGATTTTGAAACCACCATTGTACGGGAAATAGGTCCCCATGTTAAATCCTATTTGATTGGAGCGCAGTAAATGTAAGGCGAAACACGATTAGTCGGACTACAAATACTAAATTTTGTTGTTGTTAGGGGAAACAGTAGTAGAGGTACTTTTTTGAAAAGCTGTGTAAACATGGCACGATTGGTTAGACCCGCCAATATAGTCAATTAGAAGCGTCAGTTCAGCACCACATTTTCAAATAAACTTTCTAAAGCAACAGTGCGTTGAGATTCAGCTTATATTTTTCTAAATAAAAGCCTGAGACAGCGGCAGGTCGGATGTTGTGCCATATTCATTGCCAGTCAACGTAATTGTGTATTATTTCCATGAATTGTGGGACCGTGGTCCTAAAGTTATTGAGCAGCACCTGGTCTGAGCTTTGCTGAATCTAGAGGCTGACAGCATACTCCTGGGTCCAGATAGCGACCAGTGAGGTGTCTCCAGAACACAGGGAAGCTATCGAGCAGAGGAGTCTTTTCTTGCCGCCACCACGAAAGATAAGCTTCTGTGGCCAGAGGAGCTCAACATTATGTGTCCCCCTCAAAAATTGACATTATAGTAAAACAGAGGGACAATACCTTGTTTAAATTGATAGGAACTGGGAACTTTTCCCCATACTATTTCCAAGATAAACAAACACTTGAAGTTATGATGACAAATAACAACATAGCTTGAAAAACAAACCAGTATTACCTCATAGTACTACTACACAACTGACACACATAGGATAATACTAATAAAATATGTCACTACAAGGTTCATATTTATAAATTATGTACATATAAATTGTGATTACATTTGATTGTGATTCCTGGTTCACTGTGTAGTTGAATCAGGATATATATATTAGTGAAAGTAATTAATACATATATATTTGAAACTTTACCAGTGACTCATTTAAGATAGTCTTATAGAGTGTTACATGTGTGTGAGTGTCACAGTGTTGTCAAGTGTGGTGGAATAAATTAAATTGTTTATCTGTCTGTTGTTGTTGTGACTTACACTTTATCAATTACATAACCCTAGACATTCAACGTAGTCATCACAAT